>JBBPLL010000011.1:37170-152557 GCA_038089755.1 Leccinellum rugosiceps | reverse complement strand
TCGATCAAGTAGCACCAGAAGAGTTCGAGTTTATAGCACAACAGCAAAGCAATCACATTTACCCCAAGTCAGTTTTGATTGTATCTCTTAACCAAGGCTCTGACTGTCCACAGGCTTTACTACGACACAGACCTTTGTTGTTTAACTGTGATAGCTCCGACTGCAACTCATGAATGCGCTGTCGAGTTCTTCACCGAGTGTACTAGAGCACTACTGGCACCTTACGCGCACGACTTGGGTCGCATCAAGGTTTCCTATCATCTCAACTCGAAAATTGTGTGCAAAGATGGGAAGAAAGTTATTCCAGATTTTCGTTTGGATCTTGCAGCACGTTATGGTACACTCGAGCGGGCGACCGTCATCTGGGTCGGGGAGTCTGGATTTAGTCAATCTCGCACATCTATGGAGCGCAAGCTCGCGCAGGCGATAGCAAATGCACCTTCCATCGACATGGCGTTCATGATCACGATCCAAGATTCAAACAATGTCCTCCCTCAACGAGATTTGTCTTATCCTCACCTCACGGACGCGGCGTTCACAGGCCCGTTGCCGGTCACGAGGTTATCCCCCGTCGTCGTTGGGGATGTGGTCTGGGCCTCTATCAAGTCGGCCAACGTCTACGTTTTTCTTCGCGGGGACGATGGCAGGTTCCATTTCGATATCAGCAGTGAAAATGAATACGCTGCACATGGAGTACGCGTGTTTTTTTCCCCGAGAATTCGTGCGCTAATTATTCATCGCGCAGGTGTTACATCCCGAGATTTCAATGGAAAATGTCAACCGGTTGCTCAACACCGCCTCGAAACGGCTTCTCGTCAAGATTGCTGATATGATGGAAATTCACCACGATGATGCCAGACAACACATTCGTCACGCGGCAGAGTTCGCCACGTTTCCGATCGATTGGAACAACTTCCTGCTCGATATCCAAGACTCGCTTTATTCGACAGCTCTTAACAGGTACCAGGAGTGGTCCAGCAGCCAGCACCCCTCCAAACAAAAGGACTCATCCTCCATCACACCCGGTCCTTCCAATAATCTGGCTACCCCTTCTGAGCCCCTTCTGTCTTCCACTAGCTAATCTAACGGGCGTAAGAAGTTGGCGACCCAGAAGAAGCAGTCGAGGGTTGTAACTGAACGTTGGATGTGGTTGCCAAGATTTCGATTTCCGACCAACGGTTGAGTCGTCCCTTCTCAGAGTCACATCGAGTTTGTATTATACTTTTCCGCGGCAATTTTTTTCATGGCAAATGTATGTTACTATTCTGATAATCGGCCACTGCATGCAGATTGTAACAATCCGCGTGCGGTGGCCGATTAGTGATGTCAAAGTTCAGGCTGGTCCATTGGTGCGGCTCCGTTTAAAGTTGTCATGACAGTTTTCTTTCTCGCCGTGGTGGCATTCGCTCATGATTACCAGCCGGACTTCATGCGAACCAGAAGCAGAGAAGAGTAGCCAACCTCAGCGTGGAAGCTCATTCAAATCAATCGCCAACTGAGTTACACGTAGTCCCTTGCGGTCGCATGGAGCTCGTTGAAGAAAAGAGGAGATCGACATTGACATTGACCAAGAGCTGGGATGACGGACACACAGATGGTAATACGACTCGGGTGCCGCTGGGCTCGACCTCGGATCCATTGCACAACATGGAAGAGCAAGCCGGGGTGGTCTCGAGTACGGCAAACATTTTTTGAGAGAACTAGTGAGGGTACTGTATGTAGAGAGTGCAAGTCAGTGTACGAAGCAAAAATACTTGCGGTACCCAGACTGGTTATCGAGGTTAACAAAGCGTATTGCCGTTACCGCTATCAGCCTCGGTAACGGTGCCTTCTCCGAGGGAAGAGACAATGGATTGTGTTCACGGAGATTGATTGAGTGGTATTGTACATGGTCCTATGAGTGGAATACTGGAAATAGGATTGGTGAGAGCTTGGGCCTTGTAGTATCGAATAAACTCACCGGGAGATCAACTATCTGAAACCTCTATGACACCTCTTTGAACACGTTCGCCTCGGACGCGCAAGATATCCTCTATATTTCTAAGTTTACCATCTTGTGTATCATCCTTGAACCAGCCAAGATTGTCGGCGATCAGATGCCTGTTCAACCACAGAGAGGGTGATTCAGCACCGACCAGAGGAAACAAAACGCATGCTGTCATACCGGTTCTTGCAACTCGGGCATTGGATGAGAACGATACCGCGCTCGTATGCACGTTTGGTGAACGTATGTGCTGAGCGGTGGTTACATCCGTCGGCCGTACATGTGAATGCCATGGCCAGACGGGGCTCAGCTGAAGGTTCAAGCTGGATCTTTTGATCTGAAGTTGATCCCTGAAACGAATTTGCGCGAATAGCGCCGAGTCGTCTTTGCACCTGCACTTGATGCAACGGACTCGAGAGGAGCGAGCGCCATCCCGGACGCCGGAAAAGCCTCGCCGATAGTAACATTTTTTTTTTTCACTGATGTAGTGTTTTTGCTGCTAATAAAAGTATTTATTATCTCCGCGAACATCGGAGTTCAAATAACAAGCTACGCGCTTGTGGCGAATCCATCAACCGCATCCGCGACGACGACGACGATGGCAGAGCGGTCACGACGAACAAAAGGCAACGTCGACAAGCTTGCAGAG
Organism: Leccinellum rugosiceps; assembly: GCA_038089755.1. Taxonomy (NCBI): domain Eukaryota; kingdom Fungi; phylum Basidiomycota; class Agaricomycetes; order Boletales; family Boletaceae; genus Leccinellum; species Leccinellum rugosiceps. The sequence continues at coordinate 149,924 of JBBPLL010000011.1, read as the reverse complement.
TATAAACGCGCTCGGGAGGGTGGGCCAAGGAAATGGAAGGTGCGAATTGTCCATCTCACGCTCGATCGTGCATTGACGCGTCAATCAGGCCGAGGACGACATCGCGTTGTACGATGAGGTCACCGAGGAACAGTACAAGAGCATCGTCAAGGGAAGACTCCAAAAGGACGACTTTGTCGTGGACGACGGCGTTACCGGATACATGGACAATGGCATGGATGATTGGACAGGTCAGGCTGACGATGCTGACGGGGAAGGCAATGAGGAAGAGGATCTACGCAGTCGCAAGAGTTGTACGTATCCTTTTCATTTCTGGTCTCATTCCCATGCTGGACTGCCGAATAGCGAAGAAAAAGGCCAATGGGGCACCCTCGAAGGCAAAGGCCAAGTCCAAGGCACCTCCGCCATCCAAGCCCTCCATAAGCGCGTACCGTCCTACCATATCGGCGGAGCAAGAAGAAGACTTCATGGCCAATCTGTTGGGAGGCATTGACGCGGCGCCCATCCCAGCACCTGTACGGTCGAAGAAACGAAAGCCTTCACCCATCTCGGACCGCGATAACCTCGTGCCAGGTCGTTCCTCTTCACCAGTTCCCTACCGGAAGACCTCCGATCCTTACTGTACCTACTCTTCCGATGGAGCCGCGGATGATGGTCCTTCATCTAACCCGCCGTCAAGCGATTTTGAGGATTACACATCAATGATAAGCCCGAAAAAGAAGGCGCGTATAGCCAACACCTCATCAGTGGTGGCGCCTGCCGTCGAACGCATGGGCAAGTTGGAGGTCCACAGCGGTTCCGAGGATGTATTAGACGCGTCCATGGACTTTTCGGACATCGATATGAACGACTTCATGGATGTCGACGACATCGATGTCAAACCTGGTGTTCCCGCCAAGAAGGAATCACCCACGGTCAAAGTCGATTCTAAACCAGTTCTTGATGGCACGAAGACGCCAAAGACGGACCAGTTTGCTGCTCCATCATGGCTTTCCGTGTATGACACTCTCACTGTGGTTTCCGACGACACCCTGGGGTCCAAGTCTGCGTTCTCCTCTAGGACATCCGTCAATGCCCTTGAGGAGGACGGTAGCTTGCGCATGTTTTGGTTGGACTATCTGGAACACGGCGGTAAACTCTATCTCATTGGCAAAGTTAAAGACAAGACTTCCGGTACTTGGACGTCTGCATGTCTTTCTATTCATGGAATCCAACGCAATCTATTCGTGCTACCTCGAAGGCTGCGTGTCGTCCAGGAGGAGGCCGAAGATGGCCAAGTGGAGATAGTGGAGACGGACATCATACCGGAGGAAGGGGATGTGTACAGCGACTTTGAGAGGATACGCCGGGAAATAGGGATAAAAAGCTGGAAGGCTCGTTGGGTGACACGCAAGTATGCTTTCGACTATAAAGATATTCCAAAGGCGACAAAATGGATGAAAGTCTTGTACTCGTATGAAGGTGAGTGACAAACCAATCGTTGGGTGCGCAGAACTGATCATGGTACAGAGCCACAAATACCCATGGATGCTTGCTCGCCAAATATATACAAGATCTTTGGTACTAACACGAGCATCTTCGAGTCATTCGTTCTGAAGCGCAAGATCATGGGACCTTGTTGGCTAACAATAAAAAATGCCACTGTGGAACACCAAGGGGTGGGTAGTCATAGGGCTTGGTCCATCTCGTCACTGACTCGAAACTTGCCAGATCTCTTGGTGTAAGCTCGAAGCCAGTGTCGCTGATCCAAAGGATATCACCCCGATTGGGGACAGTGCTCCGGAACCACCTCCCCTGACCATCATGAGTTTAGCTATACGTACGGTGGTGAACCACCGCGAAAACAAGCGTGAAGTAGTTTGTGCTTCTGCACGCGTATGGCGCGATGGTAGCTCTTGATCTATGTCATATTTTTTAGACATGCTGATCTTAGTCCACAGTACAATTGGACGATCCGACTCCTCCAGAGCAGTTGCCTTGTTCAGTACACACGTTCGTACGTCCACTGGACAGATTCCCCGCCAACTTTGAGACCCGGGCCAAGGTCAACGGGAAGGGTATGATATCACCTATGGTGAATGAGCGTGTGCTTCTCAACAGCCTCATTGGTACGTGTTTGGTTCCCCGTAGATGTCTTAACAGCTCTCATGATCTCCCTTTAGCCGCGTTGTTCAAAGCGGACCCCGATGTTATAGTGGGCCATGATTTCCTAGGTGTTTCGCTTGACGTACTTTTGGGACGAATGAAAGACCTGAAAACGGAACACTGGTCTCGCTTTGGACGGTTCCGGAGAGCGAAATGGCTTCCAATCGGAAGGCAAGGAACCAACATCAAGTTCCTATCTGGCAGGCTGCTGTGCGACCTTGCTAGTGACGGTGCAAAGGTATATCGTTGTCTTCACATACAAATTTTTTTTGCCAACCGTTTTTTCATAGAGCATGATCTCATCCACGACATGGTCTCTCAGTGAAATGTGCAGGTCCCATCTCAAGTTGGAACGACAAGATATCGACCCAGACGACACTGCGGCATACTTTGACGGAAGTGTTTCCTCGCCAGATATGTTGATGGCGTTCGTGCGACACTGCGAACTCGATGCCCATTACCAGATGGCCATCGCGTCCAAGGTACAGATACTACCATTGACGAAACAGTTAACGAATCTTGCTGGGAACGCTTGGTGAGTCCTTGCCACATTATTATGATACTCCTGAAGCCTGACAAACTACGTGTTTCCTCTAGGAACAAGACCCTGAACGGCGGACGTGCCGAACGAAATGAATACATTCTCCTTCACGAGTTTCACAAACTCAAGTATATTTGCCCCGACAAGACCTTTGGCAAGAAAGCACCCAAGGTTGAACCTGAAGCAGACGACGCAGACGGTGAGGGCGGCGGGACCAAGACTACCAAGAACAAACGAGACAAGTACAAAGGTGGTTTGGTGTTCGAACCCAAGCGTGGCTTGTGGGACAAGTTTATTCTGGTCATGGATTTCAACTCGCTCTATCCAAGCATTATTCAAGAGTATAACATCGACTTTACGACCGTGGAACGGTTGCCAGATGTGTGTAGTCTTACCCCCCTTCGGCTTCCATTTCTGATGCGTCCAAAGGAAGAAGACAAGATCCCAGAGCCTCCGAGCTCTGAGGTTCCCCAAGGCGTCTTACCTCGCCTCATCGCAACGCTCGTGCAGCGCCGCAGACAAGTCAAATCCTTGATGAAGGACCGTTCGATTACCCATGCAAAGCTACTTCAGGTAACGCAACCACTGTGTATGCGAAGCGAAGGACTCAATAGTTGTGCACAACTCAGTACGACATCAAGCAACAGGCACTCAAGCTCACTGCCAACAGTATGTACGGCTGTCTTGGTTTCGAATATTCCAGGTTCTACGCTCGTCCACTCGCGGCCCTGACGACGTTCAAGGGACGAGAGATCTTGACGCACACACGCGAATTGGCTGAGAGCCTACAACTTGACGTGAGGAATGATTCTGTACTGCCCCAAGAGCCATCGTTGATGATGTTTTCCTCTTCAGGTCGTCTACGGAGACACTGACTCGGTGTTTGTCAACTCCAACGTCACCGAGTTGTCGGAAGCCCTGAAGATTTCGGCCGATTTCAAGAAATCGGTCAATGATCGGTACAAGCTTCTCGAGATCGACTTGGACGGCGTGTTTGCCCGACTGCTACTCCTCCAGAAGAAGAAATATGCGGCCCTCAAAATCGAAGATGGGTCACGCACTTCCATAGAGGTCAAAGGTCTGGATATGAAGCGTCGAGAATATTGTGCATTGTCAAAGAATATCTCTCAGTGGGTGGTTTCAGCGCCCTGTCTGGCACATGCATCTTGACTGGATGCTGCTCAACAGATATGTCCTGGATCAAATTTTGTCTGGGGAAGCGACCGAGTTTGTCGTTGAAAACATCCACGAGTATCTCACCGATACAGGATCTAACGTGCGCTCTGGAAAGGTCAAGGTGGACGATTTCATCATTTTCAAGGTGAGTTTGGTCTAAGTCTTCTTTGACGACACCGATGAACATCATTCTATAGCGACTAGGTAAAAATCCAGAGGACTACCCTGACGCGAAGAGCCAGCCACACGTCCAGGTTGCCTTGCGCATGAAAGCAAGGGGTGGAAGCGCGCGTGTGGGAGACGTCATTCCGTACATTTTTTGCGTATCTCCTGGTGAAGACACGGCCAAGAGCGCTCAAGCGGAACGTGCAAAGCACCCTGACGAACTGAAGAAGGCGACGTCCACGGAGTTTAGTATCGACTACGAGCATTACCTCGCACACCAGGTATTGCCACCCATCGAACGGTTGTGCGATCCGATCGAAGGTACTGACAGAGCGCGATTGGCTGAATGCCTCGGTGAGTGGACGTGCAGCTCGTAAAGTTATCTCGCTGAGAGTAGCGTGCGCAGGACTCGACCCTAACCGCTACAAGGTCTCTGTGGGATCCGAGGCAGGCACTGCGCTGGCCACGCTCGACTCCCAGGTCTCTGATGCGGAACGCTTCCGAAACTCGGAACCTTTCCTCGTCCGGTGTCGGGGATGCCGAGGACAGATGGCTTTCTCGCCTATTTGGGAACGCGAGGTCAGTTACGTTATGTCCCATCATCATCAGACAACCTCAGAGCAGCCGCGCATATAGTCTTCGATCCTACAATCCTCTGGTCCTATCTGCCCAGCATGCGGGCGTCCATTCGGGCAAGTGAGTCTGCAGACACAACTCGAGATCCAAATACGCGCATGTATTGGGAAGTATTACGAAGGGTGGACAGTCTGCGATGATGCGACATGCGGGCACCGGACGCGTTCGATGGGCGTTTATGGACGGCGTTGCGTGCGACCGGGTTGCCCCGGGAACGCCCGATTCGAGTACTCGGACGTCGAGCTGTATAACCAGCTGCGGTTCTTTGACATGCTGTTTGATAAGGACAAGGCCGAGAAGGCGGTGGCCGGGACTGCACATTTCGGTATGCGTTCTCTCGCTGTTTTCTTTTGATGGGCTCGGGCTGATGGAGTATCGTAGAGGAAGTCCGCATTCTCGGAAAAACTAACCTAGATTTTTTAAAGGAGATGAAGCATACGGTCGGCAAGTATATGGGCCAGTGTGGTCGACGCTGGGTTAATCTCGGCGCTTTGTTTTCGACGATGAAAATGTGAACGCTCTCGGAATGCTTTTGTTACGCCGATCGAAAAATGTATTTTCCGATTATCGAGTACTTAGCCATGTTGTAACCCACCTACTACTTTTTCGCTCAACGACGTGGTATCGATGTGGGTTATCTGTTCCCCAGACAACCCACAGGTTCCCCGACTCCCACGTAAGAGTGACAAATGGATGTAGTCTGGTTAGTTGAAAAAAATGCTATGGGTAGATGAGTAGGCTAATCCCGATATATGGGATCTGCATACTCATCCATCCAAACTTTTCAGGGAGGTGGATTGCTGCTGGGTATTGATCAGGTGGTGGCGCAGGACCTCGTTGATATCGATATCACCTCGGAAGTGGGGGAGGGTTTTCTCGCGTTAATTCGAGCCGCTGCACCAAAATACACACAAACACAAACAATACAAGCGCGCTTCGGGCGCGCCACATCAAACCCATAACTCATGACGATCTGGCAAGCCCAACTCAATTCGTCGCAGTTTCGCAGGATTTCGATGTATTGCAAGTGACGACGTAACAGCGCGACGCAGGCCAGCGCGCCGACACGGTGACTGATGTGGGGCGGTCCGCCATGTCCACACGCTCACCCACCCAGGGTCACCCTGCATCACAATCGCCCCGTTGCCACCTCCCTCGCCGCATCAGGGACGGCGTGCTACCACAACATGAATATGGTTGCCCCCACCCGCCCTCCCTGTGAACCATTGACGCACGGCACCTCTAAGATGATGCGCTGCACCAAATCATGATCAATAGGAGAGCAGCAGCCGCGAGTTCCAGGGTACGTTGATGCACGGGATTGCCCAGCCCGTGGAGCATGCCACGAAGGTCCCCCCTGCTCCCCCTCCAAATTGGAGTACGGTGCACCGCGTCTGCCGCGCCGATCGCAAAGCAAGCAGAATCATGCAGCAGTGCACCGCATTGCATGACGCACGCAGCACGTGTGTGATGTAAGGTACAGCCGGCAATTAACGCAGCATAATAAACTAGAGATGTAAACGAAGTAAGGAGGATTGTGCTGCTAAGCTAGCATAGCCTGTTCAATCAATCTGCCTCAATCCGCCATCTCTCGATACTCGATACACAATGTAAGCCATTTTCGTTCTTTTTGTTTTTTGTGGGCGCCGAGTGCTGATGGTTGAATGCAGGTTTATAGACAAACTATCATGTCTCGTTCCATGTCTCACTACTTCCCTATATTTTGCTTCTCATGAATACACTGCTAACTTTTACATGAACTGACAAGTGCTGAAGTCTGTTTGTTGATCATAGATGTTGCTGCTCATGTTGTTTGTTGGTTGGACGAACTCCCTTATTGGTTCTTCTACACAGAGTCTGATTCTCATTGCAGCACTGCAGACTTACTTCGAGGCTCAAATCCTGATCACATATCATTCTTGAAGATTGTTTGCCTCAAGATATTATCCATGAGTCATGAGTTGAAAGACTTGGTCCTTTCAAGTCTATCAGGCAGTGCATGGACAAGTTGTAGTTTCTTGGTACTCCGAAAAAAAAAACTTACATCTTGTCTGTATGCACATTTTCCCTGGAGTTGGGGACTTGGCGCAAGAGCGCTGCTACGATACATAATAGTTGTCCCTTCAAGCTTCAAACTTGAAAAGTTCAGCCAACTCGGATTCTTTCATCAGTTCGGGCAGTCTCGGGCCGGAAAAACCATCAGTTTTTCGCTCACCCCATCATGTTCGGAGCACACCATTCATGTATCTATGCCTGCGTACACATTATCCCCTCAGAGTAAGCTCGATGCGCATAGAATAATCAACGCACACAGACAAGTTGGCAAGGCAGCAGGGACGGGGCATGTGAATAAACCTTCCTCGGCATCTTGCACTTTGACTGTCACTGCTGTGCAAGAGAGATGCGGGAAACATGAGGCGAAGAGCGCCGCGTGGCAGTCATCATGGCGAGCTCGAGGTCGCTATCTCATTTTGTTGTTTCCAGTGCCTCCCGTCACGACCTTCAGTAAGACAATATGATATCAAAAGGTGCTTAGCATTTCCTTTTGTCTATGAGAACTGGCGCAGTAAAATGACATTCTTGTTAGGCAAAGAATGGTGGTCTCGAGCAAAGACTCTTCTCACTGAACATGAGAATGAGGGCCGGACGGACTCTATTGGATGGGCGACTGTTTCAGTCGCTCATATACTTTTACGAGCGAACTCTGCATTCGTGAAGTTTCAGAAGGGGATGGAACAGACCACATCAGCAAGGCAATCGTGCTTGATCACCAAGCACTGGATCGTTGCCCACCCGGTCACCACGAGCGATGGAGCTCACTAACTCAGCTCGCCATTCATCTCCAGCATCGTTACAAACGTCTAGGAGCGGTAGCCGACATCGAGGAAGCAAGCATCTATTTCAGAGAAGCACTAGAGCTTTGCCCAGAAGCGCACCCAAATCGTTCAACGTCGCTGAACAATGTCGCACTTTATCTTTCCTATCGTTTCAACCTTCTTGGAGATATGACGGACCTCAATGAGGCCATCATCCTCGGGAGACAAGCCCTCGATCTTCGCCCCTCGGGGCACCCTGACCGATCAATATCGTTAAACAATATCGCACTCTATCTCTCCAATCGTTACGACCAGCTTGGAGAAATGACAGACCTCAATGAAGCCATTGCCCTTTGTAGACAAGCCCTCAACCTTCTCCCAACAGGGCACCCGGATCGATCGATATCGTTGAACAATATTGCAACCTATCTCTCCAATCGTTACGACCGGCTTGGAGATGTGATGGACCTCAATGAGGCCATCATCCTTGGGAGACAAGCCCTCGATCTTCGCCCATCAGGGCACCCGGATCGATCGATGTCGCTGAGCAATGTCGCACTCTATCTCTCCAATCGTTACGACCAGCTTGGAGAAATGACGGACCTCAACGAGGCCATCATCCTCGGGAGACAAGCCCTCGACCTTCGCCCGTCAGGGCACCCGGATCGATCAATGTCGTTGAACAATGTTGCACTCTATATCTTCACTCGTTACAGCCGACTTGGTGAAATAACAGACCTCGACGAGGCCCTCGTCCTTGGGAGACAAGCTCTCAACCTTTGCCCATCAGGGCACCCGGATCGCTCAATGTCGTTGAACAACGTTGCACTCTATCTCTCCAATCGTTATAACCAGCTTGGAGATATGACGGACCTTAATAAGGCCATCATCTTCGGGAGACAGGCCCTCGACCTTCGCCCGTCGGGGCACCCGGATCGCTCAATGTCGTTGAACAACGTTGCACTCTATCTCTCCAATCGTTGCAGCCAGATTGGTGAAATAACGGACCTCAATGAGGCCCTCATCCTCGGGAGACAAGCCCTCGACCTTTGCCCTGATGGGCACCCGGATCGATCGATGTCATTGAACAGTGTCGCAATCTATCTCTCTCATCGTCACAAGCGGCTCGGAGAAATGACGGACCTCAACGAGGCCATCGTCCTCGGAAGATAAGCCCTCGACCTTCGCCCGTCTGGTCATCTTGACCGATCATGGTCATTGTATCAACTCGCAGATTGTCTTCGTGTTCGGCTCACCAAGTCGATGGAGTTGAGGGACAGAGAGGATCTATTCAGTCTTTACACCGAGTTGACGAATGTCTCATAAACAGTCTCACCAGCCGATCTCTCTGCAGCCAAGCAATGGATCGCTGTAGCTGAGGATTTTCGTCATCCCACAGTGCTCCTCTCATACGAAACATCTCTTCGCCTGCTCGTTCAGCACCTGGCCACTTTACCATCCCTTCCCCATCATTTGCAGATTTTCAAGGACCTCGCTTCATCGCTAGGAATTGATGCATTTTCCGCTTGTCTACGCGGTCAGCGTGCCGAAAAGGCGGTGGAGCTGCTGGAATAAGGTCGCGGTGTATTCTGGAACCAGATCGCTCGTCTCAGTTCCCCTCTTGAAGACGTCATTGCGTCGGGCCAGGAAGGAAAGGCCCTCGCAGACGAGTTCACTCGACTGTCATCAGAAATACACAACACAATTCATTCGCATAGTACAGATCGGCACAACAGGTTGTGCAGTCTTAATGTTGATCTGCTATCCGCAATCACCAGAATCCGGTCATTACCCGGTCTCGCTGGATTCCTTCTCCCCCCATCCTTCTCCGAGTCCGAACTCCAGCACGCTGCCAGTGGCGGACCTGTGGTCATCGTAAATGCTAGCCAGTATACGTGCGATGCACTTGTTGTCTTTTTCGACAGAGATCCGGTTCACATCCCATTACAGATTACAAAATCCCGTGTTCAGGACCTGTCGTCGGAGCTCAGATCTCTGACATTGCGTGCAAAAATAATGGACGTGAAGAACGATCTTGATCGCTTCTTGCGTGACCTCTGGGATGAGGTTGCGTCCCCGATTGTAGACTTCCTGCAAACGACAGTTCCACCTCGCTCGCGTATCTGGTGGTGCCCCACTGCCGAGTTCTCTTTTCTGCCGTTGCACGCTGCCGGTCCGTATCGGGGGGGCCAACGGAATCTCTCACATCTGTACATCTCATCTTACACTCCCACCCTGACTGTCCTTATTCGTGCTAGGCGGAATGTTGCAATCGAAAAGCCATCGATAAATGGGAATCACTTCCTCGCAGTAGGTCAAGCCACCGCCAATGGCCAGAGTAAACTCCTCTCTGTTGGCAGCGAACTGGACATCGTTGCTGAGTGTATGCAAGGCCTCGCCACATTCACCCGCCTTGAAGGTTCGGAATCGAGTATATCCAAGGTCGAGGAGGAGCTGAGGAGGAACGAGTGGGTTCACTTTGCTTGTCACGGTGTCCCAAACGAAGAAAAACCATTTGAATCTGCATTTCGGCTCTACGATGGTCCATTTACGATCGAACGCATCATGGGATGCGAGTTGGAGCACCCGGAATTTGCCTACCTCTCTGCGTGTCATACCACAGTCGGATACAAGGAAAGTCCGGACGAGGTGATCCACTTGGCGTCGGCGATGCAGTTCGCGGGGTTCCGGTCTGTGATTGGGACGATGTGGGCAGTGGACGACGGACAGACGAACAAGATCACATCCAAGTTTTATGAGTATATGTTGGATGGATCTGGTCGGCTGGATCACACTCGAGCGGCGTTGGCGCTGCAGAGGACGATGAATTCATTGGCTGGTAGTGTTCCGCTCGATCAGCGCATTCTGTATGTACATATCGGTGCTTAGCGCTCATCACCGAAATCGTGTCTAGTTTGTATCCTTGTATGGTTACCTCATGTATTTGCTATGTCTCTTCGCTGTCTCTTCGCAAAATTTTGCCATTTCCCTCCTGCATCGAATGTGTAAATGTGTGGTTGTGTGAACGACTGGTTTATCGAGCAGTGTGACGACCGCCACCAACGCCATTGGGAGTCTAAGCCTCGCGAGCGCTGCCCAGAGTAACATCAGTGCAGAGTGTGGGAGAAATTTTTGGGCCATCGCAAATGTCTCTCACTCCCGCCGGGCACCCCTTGCCGAATGAGGGCGACGTGAACCGGTATTCCAGGTCAGGGAGACGGGATGGGCACGGTTTCGAGCCAGCGACTCGGAGAGCTTCCGTCTGGGGACTGGTATCCTGGCAAGCACCCACCATCATTTTGTTGTTCCAATGCTGCATGGCGGGAACTAGCCAAGTTTGACGCAATCCTTGCCGGGCATAAGACATTCAGATATAAAAATCTATATACCGAGCGGGACAGACGAAGTCGCTGAGGATAGCAGAGCCCCGTTACTGCAGATGACCGTGACCTCTCTCGATCGACGTGGGACCTGAGCCATCTTGCCACTAGGCTCTGCGTATCGTCTCACCTTGGTACTCGCCGTGTTTGTGCCGCAGTGGATAGGTTTTGCAAGGTTGGATTGTGTGGGGAACCACCGACTTGACCTAGGATTCTGTACTACCTGCGGTATCTGGAGTCAATGACTGTACCACGGACACATCCATGAACCCGCCTTGCAAGTCGCGCCTCAAGTGTGTCTAACATTCAGGTGTTCGTCCCGAGTAACACAGGGTGCCACTCACAACAGCAACGGATTGGGCGGGCTCGGGCTGGCCGAGAGACCTGCAGAGGAGTTCACGCGCGTTGTCGAGCCTGAGGGTGTGCCGAATTCTCGTCATCGTCGTTAGCGCACTGACGGACGAGTCTAGACTCTATTGCTGTGTACCGTTGTCGTAAGATAGCTGGCATTATCATAGATCGCAGCGATGCAATGTCGCGTTTCCCTACGTCTCCGATATGTATCGTGGTGCATGCCTGATCATGAATAGTGATTGACTCAGTTCCAAGCAAAGTAAGTGGTAGATTGTGACGAGGTACATGATGCGTACCTCAAAGAACGATTCGCAACTTGCAAGTGATCCGGTCGCAGTGAAGTTGGGTTGAATCGCTAACTCCTTATTGGCAAAGTTGCACCTCTATTGTGCATGCACTGGCGCACGCTCCGCGGATACTGTGCGTGAACTCCGCGAACTACATACCTTGGTTGTGCAAACCGCAAACCGTCGCCTTGTCATCGCAAGTGGCACACACCAAGCGTCTTGCCAAAACAAGTGCCACTGGCCATATGGTTGTCACTTAGCTAGTTAATAGACACTTTCAGTATGTACTGTATTTTCACGCCGAAGGTATTAGTATCGATGTGGGCTGTACATAGGGAATTCTAAATTACGGTCCAAAAGCCTGCGTGGGCTCACTACATACAAAACATACATCATGGCAAACAGAGGACATTACAGATAGATGGCTACATATGGATGCAACTTGCTTTGAAGGGGAAAACAACACATAAATTTCGTAAAGGGGCATTAGAAGTGATCAAGTCAAGGTATCACTGTGCAAGTTCGTCTCCTGGTCCAGAAGTTTTCGCCTTGCTTGCTTTTTTGAGTTCGTCAACAAATATCTCCAGTGCCGCGAGATCTTCATGGTTATCCGACTCGTGCCAAGGCTCGAGGATATTGAAGCGCTCCCACTCAGACGAGTGGAGGAGCGGATGCTGGCCTTCGACGTGACGCTTTAAGGCATCCTTGCGAGATAAGCTGAATGGATCGACTTCAGCATAAAAAGGAGAAAAGGCGGAGGAGCTGAGACTCACGGTTGTTTGCAAACCCTACATTTATACATAAGCTTCTTCTCGGGCCTCTCGTGACGGTTGGACCCGGATGAAGAACCGCCCTTATGTGGATCAGGTGGCATGAGGTTACGAAAGGCACACCATAACTATCGGACTCACCGCATCCTCTTTCCCCCGTCGTCTTTTCCTGGTGGCATGTCCATCCACCTCTTTCTCTGTCCGCTTCCGCTTCTGCATACGCTTACTGTCCTGTGTATCAACAGGGAGCGGAGCCTGGGTTTGCCACCCGTTCGGCTGGTCCTCGAAGAGATCTGCTGCCGCACCGTAAGTCTCGAAGTAGCCATAATTCTCTTGGATGAGACGATCTTCCTGGGGGTGCTGTGGGATTGGAAGGGGTGCTGCGAGGCCTTCCTGGGCGAGGGGGAAGTGAAGAGAGGTTCCCTGCAACTGGAATGTCTCTTCCTGGCCACTGGTGTCCCATGACCATGACGGTGACAGAGCAAAAGGATGTCCAACGAGGAAATCGTGCGACCCGCCGTATGGCAACAAGTCGGTGAAGTTCACAGATGACCCTTGTTCGACCCCACTGGCAGTTGTGGCCAAGTCAGTGGAGGGGAAGCTGGTGTTCTCGATGGGACGATCTTCCTGGGGGAGCTGTAGGGTTGGAAGGGGTACTACGGCGAGACCTTCCTGCGCGAGGGGCAAGTGCAGGGAGTTTTCCTGCGGCTGGAATGACTCTTGCTGGTCGCTAGTGTCCCATGACGGCGACAGAGCGAAAGAATGTCCAACGAGGGCGTCGGGCGACCCGTATGGCAACACCTGGAAGTCGGTATTGTCTAGAGGTGGCATATGTTCGATCCCAGTTTTGGCCAAGTCGGTGGAGGGGAGGGTGGCGTTCTCCTCGATGGGACGATCTTCCTGGGGGAGCTGTGGGGTTGGAAGAGGTACTGCAGCGAGACCTCCCTGCGCGAGGGGCAAGTGCAGGGTGTTTTCCTGCGGCTGGAATGACTCTTGCTGGCCACTAGTGTCGCATGACGGCGACAGAGCGAAAGAATATCCAACGAGGGCGTCGGGAGATTCATATGGCAACACCTGGAAGTCGGTATTGCCTAGAGGTGGCACTTGTTCGATCTCAGTTGTGACCAAGTCAGTGGAGGAGGTGGTGGCGTTCTCCTCGATGGGACGATCTTCCCGGGGGAGCTGTGAGGTTGGAAGGGGTTCTGCAGTTTCCTGCGCGAGGGGCAAGTGTAGGGAGGTTTCCTGCGGCTGGAATATTTCTTGTTGGCCACTGGTGTCCCACGACGGAAGCTGACCAGAAGAATGTCCAACGAGGATGTCGGGCGATTCGTATAGCGACGCCTGGAAGTCTCCGTTGTTTATAGCTGGCATGTATTCGTATTCAGTTGGCGCTCTTCCAGTAGAACAAATGAATCGGACGGTGTTCCAGAATCGTTCGTTCTTAAAGTGTTCGAGCATCGTGTCATCATGTGCAGAGGGATTCGAGGGAATGGTGGTGCCTGGGGGGGAAATCAAAGGTGGGCACAACATTCCCGGCATTGGGTAGAGGCTTCGCCCAGCCATGTTGAATGCTTGAGTAACATCGGACGCGTCCTGACGCGACTTGCTTGAGCCTCCGGAGAAGCACGGGAGAGACATAACTAGAAGGTAGTAAGGTGAAGAATGGTGGAGACGAGTCTTGGTTGTTCGATGAGGAGGAGACAAATAGATGAGGAGGTGAAGAGGGAAGCAGATTTATACCGCGGTCTGGAATTAACATGTTCAAACAACCCCCGTTTTCGAATGGTTGCAGGTGACGATGGCATGCCAAAGCACCTTCAGGGGTCACTGGGTATTTCCGGGCGTCAGTTACGAGAGTTGTAGCGTCCATCACAGCAAGTCTGTGAATTAAGCGCGGTCGTGGCTCGCGTCCCAAAGAAAATGAGCGGAAAAGGAATGTCACCTCAAGGCCACAACTCACGTGTTTGGACCCACAGTGGACAATGGTGCCGAACAAAGCACACCGACGCTTTGGCCGGAACTGACCGAATATTTTGGTCCACAGATTCATGTCTATCCTTCTGGAAGTCAAATCAAAGGGATATATTGGGACATAGATCATCTGGAAATCTGCCAACCTACACTCGGGCCGATCGAAAGTCCCGTTCGGTATCTGTAAATGTGCCTGATGTATGGAACGGCCCGACTCGAGTGTGGTCCACTCACCTCGTGCTATGGCTCCTGAGCGGGAGAACAATGCGACATCAGAATCCTCGGAGTTGTTCTGCAACATAACTTGTTGACCTACAGCACGAAGTAACTCAAAGATGGACGAAATAGAACAGAGCAAGTTATATCTAACATAGCGCCGAGAAAATAACAGCCTGGACCCTCGTTGAAGGTCAAACACTCTCGCAACCCGGTGAACCCGGGATCAGCAAAGCGGTAATGCGTGGACAATGGGACTCTGGCAAGCGAGCACATTAACACCCAAGTTTGGACGAAGTGACTAGTGGCAGTGTGACTCAACGGGTGATTGCCTCCACGTTCGCTTGGTATCTGCGCCAGCAAGCTTGTGCTAAAAGATAGCTCGAATTTCCTTGCTTAACGAGAACTCGAACGCTAGCGTTCCGTACTCGAAAACTTTGTCGTGTATCCAGGTAAATCCATTTCAGCAGTCTCATAAGTACCCACCAAGGCGGCGCATATTCCTGATCACCGGCTTGAATCACGGAGTTAGTACAGGTGCGTCGCAGCCCAGAAGGAAACTCACCCCAGAGAATTCCAGACACAGTATCTACGCTTCTCAAGTCCAATAAAAGGGCGGAAAACATAACGACAAGCACAGTCGCCACTCGAATGAGCATTGCCATTTCGACCACTTGCCACTCATTAGCGGAGGAGTGGCACGAGTCCGGAAAGCTCATCAGAGAGACCTTCGCAGTGTCAAATAGGACAGCAGTTGTGACTAGTCAGCTGACGTTGGTGAGTCATTTCGTAGCTCCTGGTCACCGCGTCATCTAATGGATATTTCAGAAAAACTAGATAAGAATGGAGCGACCTTCACAACTTGAGAACCATAAAGACCAGGCGAGCTCATGCTACAGATCTTTTAGTAGTGTCCAAAGAAAAGATTCAGCGAAACCGGTTGGACTACTTCGATGCCAGGTATGGCCCAAACCTCAGATTAGACCGGAGCACCATTTTATAGGGATTTTTTTACGGTTGTACTGTCTTGCATGTATAACGGAAAGGCGATATATGGGTCTAGACAAAGGTGAGTTGTTTAGACGCTAGGCATCGACTGGAAACTTGCCCAAGTAGTGTCTTGCCTTGTTGCGCCGTCAAATGTAAAGGTAAACTATCAGGCTCAGGATAGGCCAAACTTCGTGGCGAAGAAGGGGCGAAGAAAATTGACCCGTTCGCAGGAGGGCGGTAGGCCACTTATATTCTTGTTCTTGTGTCTGCGTGTCTCACATCGTAGGCGTGTGCCACGTGGACATTTGGCGCCGTGTGGACTTCCACTATCTCGATGGTACTCTTTTTCCTGATGGATTGCCTTTGCGATAGTGATACTGGCATCATGGAGTGCAAATTTTCAGACCTGCGCACTTGTTTTGGCAAAGATCGGCGAGCGCTCAGCGCTCAGCCTCCGCTTTCGGTAATAATCGTGTACATGAATGGCGGAGCTCAAACGTCGGCAGTGACTGTCGACGTTAACTAGCGATGCGATCGACCAAACCTTGCAGCAGTCATCAATCACACATCCTTTACTTGACTCGCTGGCCCGCACTTTTCGATGTTAACTAGGCTTTTGGAGCGGAGATACCATTTGTTCCAATCATCGAAGTCGAAGTCATCCTTTTCGTGTCCAATGGACCTGAGTCAATTTCTCGGGTGGGGAACCCCAGATACATGATGTGCCAACCTATGTAACAAGGCACCGGAGACGTAGGATTCCGGAAAACGCAGGACCAGTGTCCAAACTCGCGAATCGGTGAATTCGTCTCTTCGTACGGGATATCAGACACTTATCAGTGTATAACGTCGTTGCTGTTGGCGTCACAACCTTCAAACAAGCGGTATTTCTGAGTTTGGGTCTTGTACTTTTAACAGAGAATACTCGAGGTAGCGTGCGCTACCGCGCAGTGGGCTACGCTGTTTGCTCCCAGATTAAACATTTTGGGTCTTAGGAGTCCTGTTCTGCTATCGTTGTGGGAGACCGCTCTCATCTTCCCCCATTGTATGTATGCACTCTGTTCGTCTTCTCGTCACCTCCATGTCCTTACACACGCTGCTTCACAGTTGAAGTCGTACTTGTGGCCCACGTCGACGAATGGCCTCAGTGGCCTATAAGAGAGTCTGCGATGTTCCACTTGGTATGCGTATTATTGCATTCGAGGGTGGTGACAGTCCACAATGCCACGACATGCAGTGTGCCGTCGTCGCTTACAACCTGGATTTAGGGAGACCGCACGGTAACTCTGCCATCTTGTTCGACTCAGTATTCTAGTACACGTGCTCCGGTTCCAGGCTTGCCAGCTCAGAGTGTCTCCACAACGCAGACAGTAGACGCAAATATTTCCCCGCGTGGTAGATGATATGTGGAACTCGGATTCGCGATGCATGTGCACCGTAGCACATCAACGTTCGTATTGCTTCGATGTAATGCAGACAGGTCGTATTTTCGATGGAAGCATAGATAGGGATATATAAGTTTTAGCGTCCACGAATTTGTCAGGATAGCGTGCGGTCCCGCACGGTCGTATATCCCCGCCGGTGATAGAGAAGCGGCAACTTGTGCAACCCAGCATTCTCCCGTTCGTCATCCTCCAATTCTGGCACTCGTTCCGCTCGGAGCACCCTGGCGATGAACAGCTCAGATCCCAATCCCGTCCCTCCCGACGCGTGCTGCACCCCGCGTTCCTCCATGTCTGCACTGCCCAAACCTCCCCGTCCGTGTCCCTGCGCGACGGGATCTTCTCCGAACGGGCGTGCGTCTTGCGACTCGCAACCAAGGTGTGTGAGCGACAATGAAGGGCCAACAAGGCTGCATGACAGTGCGCCGAGCGCGCCAGAGAGGATGGGAAGGCCTTCACGAGACAGCGTCCAGGGGAGGTTGCTCGGGTCAGTGAATGGGCGGGGGTGGATGTCGGGTCGGGCAAAGCGATGTGCGACGTGGGTCTGAGTCGCGGATAAGATGTTGATGACGAGGTGGGGTGCGAGGCGAGGGTGCGAAGAGGAGGACGAGGATGGATGAGCTTCAGGTGGAGACAACGCGACATGGGCGTTGAGCGCAGAGGCCATTCTGGAGGGGATGCGTAGGGAAAATGCGACGAGCGGGAATGGGTCGAGCGCGACAGAGGTGAAAGAGGAGAGGGTCGCGCCATGGTATATGCCAGGCGTGGATGTGGACGTGGACGCGCGTCGGAAGGCGTCGGGAAGGATGGCGGTGACGACGACGACGGACTGGGCGGTCTCGCGGAGAAGTTCGCGGAGGAGTCGACGCGTATCGTCGAGTGTGCGAGTGTGGATGGTCCTCATCGTCGTGCCCATCCTCTTCCTCGCCTGAACGAAACTTTGGTCCTGTGTACTAATATAGTAAAAAGTTCGTACACATGGGGAAATCAAATTGTGATTGTAGTACATTGGGTACGTATACATATATATGTCGTTTGATAGGTGAGTCGGAACTCTTGCCAAATCATCAAGAACTAATCTGGCTTAACAGCCCATCTTGATGCCGTTGTAAGGACCATTGTGGTCGTTGACGCTCCCATCCAAGAGATTTGGCACGTCGCCGACGATACACTGCGTGCTCGGATTGTCCTGGCCTGTTTTCCGATTCGACACGCGTGAACATCATTGAAAATCGAGTACGAAACAATAAAGCAAGACTTACCAGGACACGCTGCCCACTCGCCGGAGTCTTCAATGTGCACCTCTCCCGAAGGATGAACGAAACCTAAAAACTCGAACGGGACGGTCGGAACCGGATCCTCCCTGTTATTGATGTGGGTCAAGTTCAGGTTGGCGTCCACGTAGTTAGCGAATGCTTGGTTTCCAACACGAGGGAGACCGTAGCCGATCGTCTGGAAGATCGTTCCCTTAGGTAACCAAAGAGGGAGGTAAACCGAGTCGAGCAAGGAGATCGCCGCACCTGCACGACAACGATCGCATCCAATGAGTTTCCCAAATCAGTTACCATGGGCGGATACCAAGATGACGAGAGATACCCACCCAGTGAGTGGCCAACCATCGACACCGACGTCGCGCCATACGTTTTCATAGCTTTCTGTACAGCAGCAAGAACACCCATAGCAGTGCTGTCATGACCAAGTTAAACGGGTACGTGGAAATGAGACGTAAGCCGTACTCTGCCTGCTCATTCGCAAATCCGCTGTGGACTTGAATGTCGGAGCTGATTCCTGGGAAGAGAGTCGCGTTCAAATTCGTCAGGAAGAAATCGAGATCGGTGATGACGGGCAGTCTGGGTATGAGTATGTCAGAAAAGACGAGCAATACATGGATGACACGCAATGGCGTAATTAGACCTCACATCTCCTCAGGGTTTGTCCCTTGATGGGCGACAATCACCGTGTGGAGGTTGGTGTCGTATCCAACGTACCCTGGTGTGCAATCCATCAGTCAAATTCCTCGCATGGCAGAGGAGGCGCCTTACAGTACTGAACAGAGTCGCCGTTACCACCAGATGCAACAGGCTTAAAGCCAGGGTTGGCTTTGCAGTTGGCTGGATTCAGGGGACAAGTCAACTTCGAGTAGCGGATTTTGATTAGCGGATGAACATGAATACCTCCACAATTCCATGCGAGTGTCTGGGAGGCGGTACAATATCCAGCGCTCGCGTAATGCGTATACGGGGTGTAGTTATCGATCTGTGTCGTCGACAACGCAGTTATCGACTGCCTTGCAGAGAGGTTCGGTGAAGCCTGGATAGCTAATACCGCACCGAGAAAGATAGTAGCAGCGAGGATGGAGGTCATTGGAATCACAGCAACTAGAGACAGCTGGCTTTCGATACGTACCTACTTTATAGTACTACCACATCCCTTCAATGAACCCTTACAGGGTCTTGCCGCCGACTCTTGCGGAAGGGGCTGTAATGGTGTCGGCAGGCTGGACGGCAATATGATAATACTTACTAGGAACGGCCAGACGGTGAGATACATAGATCCGTATGAAGCCTGAGTGAAAAGCTTACTTTAACCTGAAGTTATAACCTGCAGCCGTGCCTACCAAGGGACAGCTGATGGTTGATCTGAGGGCTACATGAGCACGTTGTACCAAGGTTGCGCCTCCGCGTGACATTCTTGAAATAGTGAAACTACATACCCTTCGTGCCAGAAAACACGACGCTCGAAGATCCGGAAAGCTTTCGGGAACGGATTCCAATCGGATCAGACTCATCAGAGCCCTGCTAAAAATTTGCACCAGTATGCCAAGGCCCAAGGAACGTGCTAAATATACCTTACAATGCTGCCCCGCTCGAGTTTGAGATTGGAGAAATGCGCAGGCGAAGTTCAAGTTGTGTGGCACATTCAAGTTCCGCTTGACGACATTCACGTTGTGCCCCTTATTGACAATGCCCTGACCGACACAACGACATACATAGCTGAAATCCGATCTGTCAGAGGGCTCTTCAAGTCAGCTTCATCATCTTCAGGTGAAAGTCTTGCAAACTCGAAATTATATATTTAAAGTACTCCGCAGAGCCACCCAAAACGACCGCCGGGCCAGCGTCTTATAGAGTTTACATAAATGCACGCGCTTCGCTGAAAATCATACTTGCAGCCTGAGACGACCCTGGACAGACAGCCTCTCAACTTGAGCTCTCTTCTTCGGGTGCCCCCCGGCAGTGCACTCGGCAAGTCACCAGAATCTTATGGCGCTCAATATTCAATCATGTTTAACTTTGCAAAACCCCTGGCTCAGTGACCGGGCCTGGGCCTGAAAGACAATCTCAGGGCAAGGGCTACTATATGATCGTGGAAAGGCACGAGTCGAGATCACAGCCTAGAGTGGCGGGGCGCAATGGATGCCAGTGAGAACGGAAGTTTGGGGTAATAAGGTAACGAGAAAGCGCATAGGGTCGCGGTTTATGTGTCAGTTTTGCGTGGAGTTAAGAGAAGCCTTCCTCAACGATACCACTGGCACTGATGAGCATGTTTCATCATTGTCCCACAGGTGACTGCCAGCGAAATACGTAAAAATACAAACGGGCTGAGACCAGCATTGTCTGGAAAGGGAAGTGTACAAGAAACGAAGTGACGCTGAAAGAGCATTCCAGCCTGAGGAATACAATGAGTATGCAAAGCAGTTTGAAGAGTCACATAGTATCAGCAAGTTAGCAAATTCCTAACATATAGTGATACGTGAACATTCGCGATATCGTTCAAAAATCAAGCGAGGTCCGCAAACCCGACCTGTGAAGTACTGTAATCGAACACGCTGTATACGCCCTGCAGGAAAGTTATTCCAATGGACCAAAATTCTAGGCTATATAGTTAGAACGAGTCCATCTAGCGCCGCGAATGGGGTTTAGGAAGCGATAATTATGAAATCTCACCGACAGGCGAGCGCTCGGCGATAATGGTACTGAAACAACTAGGAGAACCTTCCTCGATTGGCTCAAGTATAAGAACTTCGGGAGGGATTTTAAACGACTTGCCACCAAAGGTAAGGCTCAATGTTGGGAAAGAGTCACACGGCACTACAGGTTGTCAATGAGAACAAAGTACCGAACGCAATCGGAACTCACGGTAATAGTAACCATGGTCTCCATGTTCCTCGAGGGTACCGTCAAGGCGTCTGTACAGTTCTGCAACACGTTCCCAATCTCCGAATATGAAGTTTGCACCAGTGTCGAAAACAGTAGGTACATTTTCGAGGATTTTATTATCATTGACACGAAGATCGTCCATGGACACCTGCCAGAGTCCCTACATCAATGTCAATTTCAGCGACATCCACGCCCATCTACCATTTTAACTCACAGGAACTGTTACGGGTGTATAGGCAATATCACCATTGTACAGCATGCTGTTTGCTCCACCGACGTACATCTCGGCCCCAGAAGAAGAGAGTTTCAACGAGAATGTCGGATTGATTAGTTTATTTTGTCTAACAAACGATGCAAACAGCGGATAAGCACGAAACATCGAGACGGAAGGGAAGGCCAATCCCAATAAACCATCTGCACGGTAATCATAGTGAGAAGTGTACCATATTACAGAACCAAATATTTGAGGTTTTGCCTAGCTTGGAGTCAGAATTTGGTCATGCTTGGCATAAGTGATACAAAACATACAGTGAATCCAGCGATGGTTACATTATCAGTATATCGATCACCTTTGACAATAGTTCCATCCGAATATCCGAGCCGAAATGGCTTATCCTGATTTTTAGCAGATTCGGATGCATGGGGATCCCAGAGGTCGCGATCTCCGGAAATCCCCCAACAGCCAGTTTCCAGCACCCACATATCGCTACGTTGATTTGAACAAAAACAACTGTGTGGTATAAAAGAAAGTACCTACGCTGAACCAGTATCGATTTGGACTGTGACCAGGGTAAACATATGTCAGAATGACACAAGGAGAATTTACCATTCAAGGTCTTGGGAGGAGTGCCAATTGAAATCTCGCCCATCCAAATTTCACTGTGACGATTTGTCAGCGGGACGCTAGCGCCACGCATTTTGAGTCTGGATTCGCTCCGTTTTACGGCGAAAGGATGAATCATCCCCGTGTTCATCTCGTAATTGTCTAGGCCATTAAGAATCTTCCTGAAAAATGCCTGAGTAGACCAATCTGGATGTAACGGTTCATTCCACGTACTCCCTGACTGATAAACCATGAGAACTAATTGCGTCGAGATCAATGCTTGTGTTATCGGAGTTCAGAGAAGAAGAGTGTCTAGCAAGCGGTATGGCCATGCCACCCGCCTTCCAGTTTGGTATAGGTTTCGCAATGGCCAGATCGAACAGTCTTCCGGTGACTGCAAATATGGCTATCGCAATGAGTCGCATTATAGAGGAGTGGAAACTTGGAAGGACTAGTGGTGAAATGCCCACCTACAGATTCCCTTAATGCGAAGCCAACAGCGAGAATATCCACGGTCGCATCAGGGCTAGGAACAAACCGAATGATTGATAGGTCAAACTGTTAATTGAATATTGAATGATGTGGTATCATCCAAACGGGCAACCAGAATGCGGCGGCGGCGCGAAACGAAACTTCAAGTTGGTTGATGTGGCTGTTGTCCGCAGGTAATTGAAGTACATAAAATACAAACATTTAACGGGCTGAGACGAACACAACTTGGAAACGAAGTGACGCCGGAAGAACCTGGGATAGTATGACGAGCATGCAAAACAATCGGCAGAATCACTAGTATCAGCAAGTAAGTGAATTACGTAAATAGATCAAACTCAAAGACATACAAACATTCGCGATGATTCAAGCGAGCTATGCAAACCCGACCTGCGAAGTACTGTAATCGAACACGCTGTATACGCCCTGCAGGAAAGTGATCCCAAGGATCCAAAATGTTAGGCCATATAGTTAGAACAAGACCATCATCCATCGAGCGCTGCAAAAAGGATATAAGGAAGCGATAAGATACGAAATCTCACCGGCAGGCGAGCGCTGGGCGACAATGGCGCTGAAACAATTGAGAGAACCATTCTCAATTGGTTTAAGTCTGAGAACTTTGGGAAGGATTTCAAATGTCGTGCCACGCCCAATGTTGGGAAAGAGTCGCACGGCACTATAAAAACAAGGTATAGATCGCAATCGGAACTCACGGTAATAGTAACCAAAGCCTCTACGTTCCTTGAAGCTACCGCCAAGGCGTCCGTACAATTCTGAAACCCGTTCCCATCTCTAAAGATGTAGCTTCCACCAATGTCTAAAACAGCAGGTACGTTTACCAGGATTTTGTCACCACTAACACGAAGATCATCCATGGAGACCTGCCGGAATCCCTACATGGATGCCAATGTCAATAGCTTCCACTCCCATATATCATTTTAACTCACAGGATTGATTACGGGCGTATAGGTGATGTCACCATTATACAGCATACTGTTTGCTCTACCGAGGTACATCTCGGCCCCAGAAGAAGAAATTTTCAATGAGAATATCGAGTTGAATAGCCTGCTTTGTCTGAAAAGCGATGCAAACAGCGCATAGGCACGAAATTTCGAGACGGAAGGGAAGGCCAATCCAAATCAACTGTCTGTATATCCATTGTTCATTGACAGAGAAGAGTAAGATGTTGCAGAACCAAATGGTTTGAGAGTTGGCCTAGCTTGGCGTCAGAATCCAATGTTGACGCTCATCAGCGATACAAGACATACAGTGAATCCAGCAATGGTTACATTATCAGTATCATATTGATCACCTTGAATAATGGTTCCATCTCCACTGTATTTGAACTGAAATGGCTGGTCCTGGTTCTTAGCAGATTCGGATGAATGAGGATCCCAGAGCCTGCGATCCCCAGGAATTCCCGCGCAACCAGTCTGCAGTACCCACATATCGCTGCATTGACTTGAACAAAAACGGTTGTATGAAGTAAATGAAACCACCTACGCTGAACCAGTGTCAATTTGGACTGTGACGTAGATCGGGATAAACATATATGAGAATGATACAAGGAGAATGTATCCTTCAAGGTCTTGGGAGGAGTGCCAATTGAAATCTCGGCCATCCAAATGTTATATCGATAAGTTGTCAGCGGGACGCTAGCGCCACCGATTCCGAGTCCGGACTCGCTCCGTTTGAAAGGATGCATCATCCCCGTGTTCATTTCATAATTGTCTAGGCCACTAAGTATTTTACTAAAAAAACACTTGAGCAGACCAGATGTGCCAGTTCATTCTACGTACTCCCTGACTGATAACCCATGAGAATTGATTGCGTCGAGATCAATGCCTTCGTTAGAGTCCAGGAAGGGAGAGTATCTGGTAAGGGGTATGGCCAGAACATCCAGTCTGCCGGTGGATGCAAATATGGTTATCGCAACGAATCGCATTGTAGGAGAGTGGAAAGGACTGGCGGTGAAACGTCCGCCTACAGACCTTAATATTGAGAAGCCAACAGTAACAATATCAGGGATAGCATCAAATCAAATGATGCATGGGTCATTCTGATGATTGGATGATGGTGGCGTCATCCGAGCAGGGAACAAGAACGTGGCACCACACGGGACTTGGTTGAGGCTTTGAAGACTCCAGCTGTTCCACACGATATTATTACCTTCTTTGGACGTCGCTCCATGCGTTGGGAGGAGAGGGAGGCGGTGGGCTGAGAGAGTGTGGGTGGGTGGAGCGAAGCGCTCTGGGAACACCTCGCAGACGCGTGTACCTGGCAGTCGAGATCACACGCTCCAGACCCCAGGAACCGAGTTGCAAAAAGCCGAAATGAGAAATGGGAAATGGAGGTAGGGTGTGCGCTTCATGGGCTCGGACGAGTGCTACAAGGCGGACGAGCGACGTGGGGGGGCGAGAGAGGAAGCGGTGCCTCTTGCTTGTGCCACCTGTCCGAAGACCTTGCACTGTGGTTACACTCGTGCCTCACCGCGCCAGTGTGTTCCACTTTGAAAAGTCATCAGATCAAGGTATTCATCACAATAAAAAAGACGACAACATACGGAGACTCTATGATTACATAGGAAACCCGACTTGAAGGAAGGATAATATCATCGAGCTTTTGTATTCTTGTTACAAGTTCCCGTGGGCCGCCAGTGCCACCCGTGCAAAACATCTGAGAAGTTGATATCTCAATCGTTACCAAATTATCTGGTAAGTTTCAGACAGATAGACTCTGGTCATTTGGTGATACGTTGGTAAAATTGACGACGAAAATTAGACTGAACTGGAAGGCGTAGCTTCCGTCAAATGGCAGACTTGTGGCAGACCTACTAATTTTGGTCCACATCCGCTTTCCCACACCGCCAGAAGGGGTGACTCCTCCATGAAGTATGCACATATACTGACACCCTCACGCCATCTCCACATAATGACAGAGTGTCGAGACCAAGCTCGTCAAGTCTTTGCGAGGTTCAGGCCCAACGTTCTTGATGAGGGCCAGACATGAACTTGAAGGGCCTTGTACAGGCGGAGGCATTTTGACAGCTGTTCGAGCTAGACTAACGTACCTTGATGGGAACTATGAACAATCAGCTTCATCACCACAGTTAGACACTGACTTGATGGAACTACGACGTGTCACTCGAACACTAGCAGCACCAGCGGCCAGTCTGTTTTTACAGGCGGAAAGCTGGAACTACTACTCCCCGATCTCTCTCCCTCTATGAGGGTGCTTGATCGACGGGGGTGCTACATCGCTACCGAAGACTCGAAGAAACTGCTGCTCGAAAGATTATCGGGAAGCGTTCCGGTTTCTACCCAAAATCGCACACTGACTCACCTCCACATCCGACTCACACCTAGTCTAAGTTGAGTCTAAGTGCAAAAATATTACTCGTATTCCGTCAATGTATATGAAACTGAAGCAGAAAAGCAGATGGACACACAGGTAATGATACATAAATTGATCAAATTCATAAACATGGTATTCCGGGAACATTCGCGATGATTCAAGCGAGATTTGCAAACCCAACCTGTGGCATACTGTAATCGAACACGCTGTATACGCCTTGCAGGAAAGGCATCCCAATTGTCCAAAATTCTAGGTCATATAGTCAGAACGAGTCCATGTACTACCGCCGCAAAAGGGGATTCACAAAGCGATAAGAAATCTCACCGATTTGATCTATGCGGTAGGCGATAATGGCGCCAAAACAATTAGGAGAATCTCTCTCAACTGGATTGAGTTTGAGAGCTTCTGGATGGATTTCAAACGTCTTGCCACCAAAGGTAAGGCTCACTGCCGGGAAAGAGTCGCACGGTACTACAGGCTGTCACTAGAAGCAAGGTACCGAATACAATCGGAACTCACGGAAATAGTAACCAAAGCCTGCGCGTTCTTCGAGGGTACCGCCAAGGTGTTTGTAGAATTCTGAAACGCGTTCCCGATCTCCGAAGATGTAGCTTGCACCAGTGTCGAAAATAGCAGGTATGCTTTCAAGGATTTTATCACCATTAACGCGAACATCATCCATAGACACCTGCCAGTATCCCTGCATCAATGCCAATGTCAGCAACATCCACGCCTATCTACTGTGCCATTTTAGCTCACAGGAACTGTTACAGGTGAATAAGCGATGTCACCATTGTACAGCATACTGTTTGCTCCACCGACGTACATCTCGGCCCCAGAAGAGAGTTTCAATGAGAATGTCGGATTGATTAACCTATTTTGTCTGACAAGCGATTCAAACAGCGTATCGGCACCAAATTTCGAGATGGAGGGGAAGGCCATTCCCAATAAACCGTCTGCATATCCATTGTCCGGTATATGAGAGGTGTACGATGTTGCGGAACCAAAGGTCTGAGGATCTGCCTAGCTTGGCATCAGAATTCAAAGGTGATGTTCATGAGTGATACAAAACGTACAGTCAATCCAGCGATGGTTACATTATCAGTATATTGATTGCCTTCGACGATGGTTCCATCTCCATATGTGAGCCGAAATGGCCGACCCTCATACTTAGAAGATTCGGATAAATAGGGATCCCAGAGGTCGACATCTTTGGAAATCCCTTCACAGCCGTCCTGCAGCACCCACATTTCGCTGTGTTGACTTGAACAAAACCGGCTACATGAGCTAAAAGAAGGTACTTACGCTGAACCAGTGTCGATTTGGACTACCAGTGTAACGTAGATCAGTGTAATATATATATGAGAATGATATAGAGGGAATTTACTGTTGAAGGTCTCAGGAGGAGTGCCAATCGAAATATCGCACATCCAAACCCTACTTCGATAATTTTTCAGCGGGAGGCTTGCACCACGTGTTCCTACTAGTCTGGACTCGCTGCGTTTCACAGCAAAAGGATGCACCTTCCCTGTGTTTGTCTCATAGTTGTCCAGTCCATTAAAAATCTTCCTGTAAAAAAAGCATGAGCAAATCAGATGTGACGGTTCATGCCACGTACTCCCTGACTGATATACCGTGAGAGCTGATTGCGTCGAGGTCAATGCTTGTGTTGGAGTTCAGAGAAGAAGAGTGTCTACTAGCGACTCGGAGCGGTATGGCCACGCCACTCGCCCTCCAGCTTGGTATAGGCTTTGCGATGGCGGGAGCAACCAAGCTGCCCGGGCAGGTGACTGCAAATATGGCTATCGTGATGAATCGCATAATAGAGGAGTGGCAAGGACTTGGGGAAACGTCCACCTACGGGCCTTTAATAATGAGAAGCTAACAATAGCGATGTCAGGAGGAGGAACAGATCGGCTGATGGCATAGTAGGTCAAACTGATGTCATGATTGCAATACTGAATATTGAATGATGGTGGCGTCAGAGTCCGAGCGGGGAACTTGAAACATAGAACTTTGATAGTACATATGTAAATCTGGGGAACAACTTGAGCCCCGCACTATTGGGGCTGGGCCAGACCAGACCGCTGCACGACTCGGCCAGGGCAAATTATCGGTGTCACTGTATGAGTTGTTGACCTACAAGTTATACACCCAGCCTAGTTGGGATCAAGTGAACCGCGATGCCGACTCGAGAACACGGTCCCGTCGACTCGAACAAACCGACATAGTATCATACAGCCTGGGATGTACGATGTATGATATATGATATATGAGCTTGCATTGCCACCAAGATCCTCCAACTCGCATCTCGCACGTCCAACAGAGCGGTTGGAGCGACGCAGGAATACATCATCAATATACAACAAACACATATAAAACTGTTGCGCCATTGAATCCTCGACCTCTATCCAATCGATAGTCCGGCCGTCGCTTCACAGAATCGAGATGGCACCTCCGCGCGAACACAGCGCAATTTCCCCCGTCCACTCCGACACCGCGCATATCGTCACGTCGTCTATAGAAATCGCGCCAAAACGTATCGCATCACCCGTTCAGTCGATCCACAAACGCAGGCAGGCACGCACCTCGAAGATCGAGCGAGTCAATCTCATAAACGATCTTACCTTGTATCTCCGAAGCCTTCTCGTCCGACTCGGACGCGTCCAGTGCATCGCCGGCCGCCAATCCGGACAACACCGTGCCCTCATCCTTACCCGTGGCCCACCCCTTCTCAACGCACAACCGACTCGGGTGCGTCGTGAACGCCACCACCCTCCGATTGATGCTCCCCCGATTCCTATCCACCCATACCCCACGCAGCCCCGCTGAGCCCAATGACCACGTGGACACGAACATCCGTCGCACGGTGTCCTCCATCGGGAACCTCTCGTTGGTCCCTGGCATCAGCAGCGGCGGGTCCGAGATGGTGCCCATGGCAAGCATTCGGACGGACAGTGAGGGCACAGGCGCGGTAGTCACACGGATGTGGTAGTGGGACATTCCTTGGTAAATGTCATTGGCGAGCATGAAGACGGAGTGGACCTCGCCGGACGCACGCACGTTCGAGAGAGACATGAGTCGGAAGCAAACCGGGCCGAATCGGTACCGGAGCGTCGGCAATGGATTGACCGAGGGACAGTCTGTGGGGATCGGGTAGGCTTCGACGGAGCGAGCCCGGAAGCACAGCACATATGGACCGCAGAATCGCAAGCACGTGACCCCATTCCACTAGGCCATCATGAGGACGAACTCCATAAGCGAGCGATTGTCAGGGATGCTCACCGCTTGATCGTCGTCGTCCAATTGAATAGATATAGTCGATCGTTTGTTATCCTCGCGCCAGTGCAAGATATGGATCAAGGTCGACACCGGGCAGTATAGTAGAGCACGACCCGAGTATGGGTCCACGCGTTTGAGCACCTCACCCTCAAGCAAAGGAAAAACTGCTTCCAAATTCAGGTGCCCGTAATTGCCGTTACTTTTACCCAACGGAGGGAGGGAAACGGAATATATGGCCGCACTAGACGAGATTAGTGATCAATCTGCAGACTACAAACAAGGGAAAGGACGGACCTTTTATGGTCCTTGTGGACACTGGAAAGACAGAGCGCAGAATGGCAATCAGCGTAGCCAATGACGTTGGGTAGCATAAAGTGCGCCCAGGGAGAGGACCCGACTGCCGGAGATGAGGACTTGAGTGCAGACGTGTCCCAAATGAAGACCGCGGTGTCGTCCACCGAAAGGAGGAAGCGATCCGAGATAAAGGAGAGCACGCGGCTCGAAGATGGCAACTTGCCGGTCGCGGTCGACCCGGGGTGGAGCTGCTTGTCGTCGCCGATATGGTATTCGATGCGTTCTCTGCGATCCAGAAACGACGCTTCGACTCTGGACGCGGACAAGAGCACACGCGCCGACTGTGACGGTGGTATGGCCGCGAACGCTGTTCGGGAGCATGGCAGTGCCTGTTGTGTGCGCATCTGAGTGAACATCATCGACCAAAGACCTGGATCTTGTGTGAGCGCGAAAAATTGCTTGCATGTCTGGAAACTGGGGTCAGTCGACAGCCAGACGTTCAAGCAAAGAAAATTGGTTGCCTTCCGGAGGGTAAGGACATCTTCGATAGGGAGCAAACCTATGATCTGGTGGCACAATTCAACGGGAAGATGGAATACATAGACTTGGGTGCATTCGTCTGGATGCATCAAGAAGCAGAAGAAAAGTCGTGGTTACGGCAATGGAGCGAACAATTGTCATGACCGCACAGTCCCGAATGCACTGGCAGTGATAGGAACAAGCTTCCATGCCAGACTCCCACGACGAAACATGTACGAAATCGGGTCAATACGGGGATGCTGTGCATGATCAAAACGGGCCCGGACTCCTGAAGCTGATGAAGGACAAAAGGAATCTATTAGGATTTGCACCAAAATATGCAACAAACGGTGTGGTAAGGTAATGAATATTATGAAGGTGCGAACTATTCGGAGCGATCAGACGAGCTCGGGCTACCCATAGGCCAGGGAGCCAAAGGTCTGCCTTTCCTTATCCGAGGACGATCCAATCTCTGATTCAGACTCGATGCATCTGAATCCACGTTATTCGAATCTACGGGACCACTGTAAACAGATGGGACAGTCAGAAGATGAACTAGGTCGATCGTGTCAACGCGGGTCTCACCTTGCGCCAGGCCTATTTCTCGCGATCTGCAACGGCAACACGCTGCCAAGGGTCACAGTCTTGGCAGCGTCATCCGTCACCCTTTGTCTGGCTGCTAATGGTCGAGGCGTGCTCTCCTGCTCTTCACCGCTGTCGAGCCAGCCAAATTCGCCGAGCGGTTTCTTCCGCTCTCGTGATGCAGCTGGCTTGGTGCTGAACTGCGCGTCCGGGACAACGCTCCGCTCCCTCGTTCCGTTCCTCCTACTCGTCTTGAGCTTTGGGGTGCCGAACAAGCCCATCGAGTCGTTGTCCGAATCGTCTAACTGCGACGTCGCCTTGATCGCCCGCGTACCCTTCTTTGCAGTGCGCATAGGCCGCCTACTTGCTCCACTGTCCACAGACATTGCGTCCGTCTCCGACTCGCCCTTGCCCGTTCCTGGCCGCTGAGTCGTCCGCCGGCGCGTCCCGCTCCCCACGTTCGCCTCCGACACTTCAGACTGCGATGCCTCCCTAGTCACCTCCGCCTGCGCACGCCCCTTGCCCTGTCGTGCTTGCTGCGCCCGCTCCACCGCCTTTTCCCGCCGGCTCTCCCGCGCCTTGGCGCGCTGTGCAGCTCGCTCCACGTCCATCATCTCTTTCTCGATCTTTTCTTCCTCCGCGAGCTCCTTTCGCCGAGCTCTGGCGCGTTCCATGACGATCTTATCCGCGACGTCCATTTCATCGTCATCGGATCCGCTAGTGCCTTTACGTTTGTTTTCATTCGTATCTGGGAACATGGCGACGCCATATTGGGCGCTCTCACGCAAGGTCTCAATGGCATCTTCGATCTTGAGGCCAAGATCTTGCGCGATGAGACGAACGCCTGTCTCGGGTACGAGAACGCGCTGAATGAATTCAGCGGGTGTAAGCGGCATAATGAGGGATGCATCGAACGTCGACGGTGGAAAGAGATCAAATAGCGTTTGGTGTATGATGACGGAGCCCTGCTCGCCATAGCTACGACGGAACGTCGGCTTTTTAGATAGGCTGCAAATAAGGAAAACGTACTAGCCCGGTTGAGTCTTTTCGAAGCTCGCGAACTGGCCCTTGACGCCAGCTACCACACGACTGCCCTGCTTCTTGACCTCCTTCTTGACCTCGATCCAGAAGACACTCTTACTCCTGGGTCCCTTATCAAGGTCAAGGTCTTCGGTATCGCTGGCATCATCCTTGTCCAAGATGATGGCCTCCAACTCTTCCTTCATTTTCTTGACTCTGGCTGGAACCCGATTAAAATCGATCGTCTTTGGCCAACCTTTCTGCTCTGCGATCGGTAGCTGGCGCGATTCAAAACGATGTCGTTGACAGACGGATATGTAAACCGTCGTGGGTGCTCTCATACCACCCCTATTTCTCGGACGCGGGTCTGAAACCGACTTTTTGCGTGCAGTAGTGAGCAGGTGTCGGAGTAGAGGCGTGGGATGCGAAGGTAAATCCTCGTCGCAATAGGGACACATCTTAGAAGGGTCTCGAGCGTATCCTAAGTCGACTATATGCGGTGATTTAAAATGAGGATCATCTATAACTTTGACTACTTACTGGAATCTTCCTCCATAGGCTCGTCCAGACGGTCAAGCAGGCCTAGTACTCTAAAAGGGTTGAAAGGGGCGAAGGAGTGAGTTGAATTAAATGCGAGTATTAAGAAGCCGCACCCCAAACTTGAGTCCTTGTGCTTTTTCGGGCTGCGTCCTTGTTCGGCAATGGTGTCATCAGACGAGGTACGCTTCGTGAAACTAGGAGTGCGACAGCTGGGCGAATTTGGTCGCTTGTCGATTGTTGCAAGTACCTGAGAACTCATGGGGAATGGTTTGGGACCACTGAGCCTCACCGGGCTATCCGTCAAGTCGACATCGTCCTCGTCGGAGGATTCTGAGCGTGCCTTACTCTTACCTTTGCCCTTTGAGGAAGTGAGAGAAGATATGTTAGGGAAGGTCGATCCGCGAGAAACTTGTTTGGTTCCCAATGGAGAAGGAAGAGGGATTGGCTTGGGCGCATTTACGAACGTCCCGGAGCGAGATATGGTATTCTTTTTGGCCTTGGTGGAGGAAGCATCGCCGCTCCGCGCGCTGTCGGAAACATTTTCCTTTGCCTGCAGTGACATGGGGAATTCCTGTGGTTCCCGGCGAGAGAATGGAGGAAGAGTTGGTTTCTTGGCTGTTCGCTTCTCGTCCACCGTCACAGGCTGCTCGGGTGACTTTGTGCGTAGCGGTAAGTCGCGTTTCTGCTGTGCAGAGAATGTGCGTGGTGTGGAATCCGTACTTTCATTCCGCTTTCGAGCGATAACAACGTATGGCCGAGGGCGAGGGCGAGGTTTAGGGGGAGATCCAGGAATTTTCTTCACTGACGGAGATTGTTTGGAAACCTTCCCATCACTAGATCGACGAGCAGGAGACTTCGTGATAGAGGGACCACTTTGACGCGTCGAAAACGCCTCGGAGGACTTCTGTCGCGAGGATGGACCGGACGGCGGGGGGCCATCAATGATCTCAATGTCGTCTGAGATCGGCTTGAACAGGTCCTGAGAGTCATCAAGGGATGAAGACTGTGGTGGCCCTTCTATTACAGAGTCGGTTGCAGGTAGATCTTTTCTGTTCTTCTTGAACCGGAGCCCCTTGACAGCATTGAGAGTCGATGGTTGAAAGTCGGGATGTGCAGGGAGATCACGACCGTCGACGCGTACTATTTCCACATCATCGAAAGAGATGGTTGACTCCTTTCCCCTCATGACGCGCTTAGAGGACGGGGTCGCGTTGGCGTCCATGGAATTCTGAGAGGAGAGCAAAAGCTCGTCATCGCTCTCGTCGTCCGGGACGCTCGAGGTTGCCCTCCGGTGTATGTTTTTATGCGTTCCTGTAGGTTTGAACTTGCTCTTGGAGGCTTTTCCGTACTTGACCTGCGGTTTGGGCAGGACGAAGGAGGTGCCGAAGTTATGGAAACCCTGTCCTTCGCCGGGCTTTATGGCGGCTGGACGGTGAGGCATGCGATGAGAGGGGTCTGAGAAGAAATTCTTTTGGGGTGTCTTTATGTTGTTTCTGAGCTGTTCCATGGCAGCAACGACATGCGCGTTCGGTCGCCGCGTGCTCCGAATCCGGGGTGTTTGTTGTGGTTTATTTAATTTCGAGGCTCTTGCCAAACAGAGCCAAACAACATCGGACGGCCCCCGGCCCGCGCGTTATATTTATTGACCTTGACCATGACACGAACAAGATTCTGATTCTGAAGACGACCTGGCTGATCTCGAGCATTTTTTGGCGCTGATGGATTCGCAGATGAGATCTGTATTTGGGTTGGCGCTACCCGGGAACGCGGGGAGCGAAGAAGTTCCTAGAAGTTGGCTCGTTGCAAGATATTAAGAGCTTCGACCCGGGTCAAAGTTGACCATGCTGTGAAATTAGCCACCATAAAAACGTATACTCGTTCCCATCCTGCCCCCCTTGCCGTGCCCGACGATGTCCCTGCCCTCCCTGCCCTCCTCGCTGCACGGCTCAGACGCGACTCTCCTAGTACGTTTACTTCTTGGCTCTCCTTCTCGTCGCTCATCTTCTTCACAGGTCGAATTTGAGGACGAAGATCCTCGCAACCCCGCCTATTTTTCCACTGCCAGAAAATGGAGCATTACGATTACCGCTTGTGCCTTCACTGGCATCTCCGGTCAGTCTCTCTCCGCCTCCGCTGCCACAGACACCGATTTCCTTTTCAGCCGCTGCTATATCGACCTACACGTTGGGAATTCCAACAATGGTCAGCGATCTTGGCTGCTCCACCTTTGCGGCAACTGTCGGTCTTAGTGTGTACCCTTTGGGGTTTGGTCTGGTCCCGCTCCTCACCTCTTCACTATCGGAGGAGTTCGGCCGTTTCCCTCTTTACATCGTGACCACCTTCCTATTTGCGCTCATGCATATCATGGCAGCCCTGCAAGTCGTTCCTCACATGATCCTCCGTGACTACGCTGAACCACATTGCAGAGCTCCGAACATAACCACTGTGATTGTCGCTCGCTTCCTCAGCGGCTCGTTCGGATCGACGGGTGCGACTCTCGTCGGAGGCACAATAGCCGATATATGGAAGCCCGATGAGTGATTATCCTTCCCGGCTTAGCCATCCTCGAATCTCGCTCATCCTCCCAGGCGTGGCTTCCCCATGGCACTCTTTGCCATCTCCGCTTTGGGCTCAACTGGTCTCGGATCGATGCTCGCAGGATGGATCGAATCTAATAACCACCTCGGCTGGAGGTGGATCCAGTGGATCTCAGCCATGTACGTCTGCAAAGTCCCTTCAGGTCAACCAGGACACAACCACTCCACTCCACATTAGCATTGGCGGTGTATACTTTCTCTGCGTTCTGCTATTCTTGACAGAGACGCGCTCCGATATCATTCTTACTCGCCTGGCGCGCAAAATGAGAAAAGCAAATCGGGATGATCGGTACCGCGCCAAAGCCGAAATAGACAAGCGTAGCCTCCTCACCTTGATCAAAGTATCTAGCACCCGTCCGATCAGTGCGTGTTACCCCCTGCATGATTGAACTGTGCTAACATCTTGCCAAAGGCCTGCTCTGTACTGAACCGACTGTTCTAAGCTTTAGTGTAGGATCTCTTCTTTGTTCGCTTCTTCTTTCTGATGGCTAGACCCTAAGCTCTGGATCGGTTTCACGTGGGGCGTCTTGTTTTGTTTCCTCGAGTGAGTGATCGTACGTGTTCTGTACTCGCCTCTGACGTCGCACAGCTCAATTCCGGGGGAAATGGAGTCCATTTATGGCTTCACCGTCGGCGAGAGAGGATCAGCATACATTTCTATCACGTCCGTATCAACACGATCCTGTTCGTGTCTGTCCACTGACCCCTTTTGACAGCATCGGAAGTATCCTAGGATGGTTCGCAAACATGTACCAGGAGACACTGTACAGGTGTGTTCCCATCGTCTTGCGTCACCGCCATGGATGCTGAGACCACGGCAAGGAAATACGTCGCGAGGAAAGGTCCAGAAGCACGGCTATGTCTTGCCCTCGTCGCTGCCGTCCTGCTTCCTGTCGGTATGCTCATCTATGCATGGACTGCGAGGCCTTCCATCCACTGGATCGCACCTCTAATTGGTTTGACGGTGAGTATCTATGGCCGCCTTCTACAACTGAGTATCACGCCCGCATCCACAGGTCTTCATGCTTGGGACAACCATCCTTTATCAAGTGGTCTTTGTCTACCTTGCTGACTGGTACGTCTTCACCATCGCTAGTTGCTAGATAAGACTGACGACGAATTCGTGGCAAGCTATGGACCTTATGCATCGTCTGCATTAGCGGGCCAAAGCATGTGCCGTGCGTATGCGCATTCGACCGTTATCTGCTTCGGCTGAACGTGTTCTACACTTCGTTTTGGGTTTGATTTCGTACGGCGCTTCTCCGAACAGGAAACGTCATCGGAGCGGTCTTCCCTCTCTTTACGCAGCACATGTACGACACGCTTACGTACAAATGGGCGAACACGTTGTTCGCACTCATATCGGTGGCTCTTATTCCTATCCCTTTTGTGAGTCTTGTTTCCTTCTTCCGCCCTTTCTTTCCCGTGGTACATACTGTACCATCAGCATTCTGGTGGCGTTGCCATGCTCTTGCTAAACATCCCTGCCACTGACATGTGTTCTGAACGCGTCTCACGTATCATCGCAGATACTCTTCGTCTACGGAGCTGCGATTCGAAAACGGAGCCGAGTCTCGCGAAAGATACTCGCGCTGGCGGAGCAGAAGCAGAGCTCATGTGAGGACGAAAAGGCGAGTTCGGAAAAATCCGTGTAAGAAAGTAAGAAAGAGGGGGGAGGACGGGGCTGGTTCCCGCCACTCCGTCCCTACTGGAACGCTCAGGCTGTAACGCTGTGCTCTGCATCCCGTCATTTCCTTTTCCTTTTTCATGGTTTCTCGCCCCGTGAGCTTGTAATAGCGCTTCTAGACCCTCTGTTCTCATCTCGTCATGAGATCACATAAACCCCGGGCCTTTGTAATGCCGTTTCGTCCTGGTTTCTCCCGAACGCCCCCTGGTGCCCCCCACCTACACTGTGTCACCCAATGCTCCTCATGCCGCACCATGCCATAGATATCCACCCTCGCGTCAACTTTGACCACCATTCCTGTCATCCATCCCAGGGTAGACGCGGCCACCGTCCCTCTATTGATAGCTCTCGTCAACCTGGACATCCCCGTCCCTCCCTCCAATCCGTGCGCGGCGTTAAAGTTCACTATCATTATCATGATCACGCTTCAGACGCCACCATTATACGACTGCATATACGTATACGCCACTTTTATCGATCGGTGATCTATATGATATTGATCAGCGATATATGTTCATATTTACATGCTTCTTTATTCCTCTCCCCTGCTTCACATGCGTGCTTGATTTGAACGTGCGTTCACCAGCCTATTAAAAGGGACGTGGGTGACGTCTTCAAGCCGTGCGTGTCGAGGTTTTTTTTCTGTTTATAGGGATATTGGCATGTCTGCCCTGCGGTGTGTCGGTCCATTGCATGCACCAGTTCGGCTAAATTTTGCATGGGTTGATCCACGGGGATGAATCGCACATCTCTTTGTATAGACGTTTCGTTCGTAATTCCCAGGGTCCTGTTTCCCCTCGTGGTGCGTACGTGACGCATTCGAAGTAGAAGTAGTACATAGATATTGGGAAGTTGGAAGCAGAAGGAAAAAGGAAAAAGGTCGAAAAAAGAAGTGTGGTTCCCTCAAATGCAATACGCCAGTCTACAAACGGACCCAGCAAGAATATTTCCTACATAGATCCCAAACAGGCTCGCTAGTGCCCAGGACGAATGGCAAGCGGGTGACACTTCAATTAGGCCCCACGGAGGAGGGGCGACTGACAGGTTAGGTTAGACTCGTAGGCTGGTGACCGGACTACATGACTGAGGTTCCGTGTTGGTCACAGAAATAGTTATATAAGCTAAGCTAGTAGCC
Source organism: Leccinellum rugosiceps (assembly GCA_038089755.1). Taxonomy (NCBI): domain Eukaryota; kingdom Fungi; phylum Basidiomycota; class Agaricomycetes; order Boletales; family Boletaceae; genus Leccinellum; species Leccinellum rugosiceps. Next base: position 112,553 of record JBBPLL010000011.1, on the reverse strand, counting down.
TAGTACCGTATGATTACTTACACCCCGGTCCAAGCCTGTCATCAATATAAATGATCATGGACCTAGCACGAACAACCCTGATCAAAATTGCGACCATCTCACGAGGACTTGCCGACGCGCTCGTCAAACACACAGGCCGCAAAACTTCTGAAAGTTTTCAACTGGAAAAGATTAGTGTCGCTTCTGCGACTGTGATGGAAACTCTGAACAGGGCTCTACTCATGGAGAACGATGTTATCGACGACCGGCTCAAGGATTGGTTAGACAGCGGAGAACCCAAGATTTGTTTGGATATCTTGAATCAGATGGTAGCATCGCTCAGTCCGAAGCTCGACCATCATGGCGTGAAGAGTTTTTTCCGGTCATCGGACCAGAGTATCCAGGCAATCAGGCTCTTCTGGAAACACGAGAGTTACTTCCATTTCTTGCTTTCGACGGATATATGGTGAGTATCTCAACAGGTTGCAGCCGACCGTGCATTTCATCATCGCCCCAGGAATCGCGAAGCTGGCATTCAACAACCATCGGTCAAAGTCCATCCACCCAGTATATTGCGTACACAAGAGTTATCCACCAAAAAAGATCTCGCACGAGTTGTACCAAAGAGTCCTTCCAGCATGAGGGAGCACAGACAGAAAAGTGTACTGAAGGGAGTGGATGGTATGTCGTCTTCGTACCCTCCGTGTCTCGGTTTTCGATAAGACCAGCAGCAGAGAACATAAATGTCATAGTGAAATGGCTGATCGCATGGAATTGCAAGGAGACGCATGAACGTATCCTCCTTTTGCGCCAGGCGGACACCTGTCTGTGGTTACCTAGAACGGAAGCCTACCAGAAGTGGAAGAGCACGGAAAATTCGTTTCTGTGGCTGTATGGGAAACGTAAGGGATTCGATTTGTTGAGTTTTCCTTCGCTGAGTGGTTCTTTCAGCCGGAGCAGGAAAATCTGTCCTAGCGTGTGTGTGATCCTTCTATCTCATGCTAATCCTGATTATACTCACAGCGCTTCTGTCATCGATGCTCTGAGGAGCTCACTTGATGACGGAGAAGTACTGGCATACTTTTACTGCAATTTCCGAAACGAGCGGTCTACGAGCGCCGCAGAGGTGTTGCGTTCACTTCTCTCCCAACTCGTACAGTTATTTCATCGTCACACCGTCGATCCAAGTGATTTGATTAGCGAGCTGATCAAAGAGAGGGATGAAGGTGCTTCGGTCATCCACGATAGCAGACTTCTTGCTCGCTACATTTCCCATGCAACGAAACAATTCATTCAACAACCTTTCCTCGTTATTGACGCACTAGACGAGTGCAAGGATGTCGAAACCATTCTCGATGCTTTTGTGGAACTACGGAAAGGCGGTATTCGATTATTCGTGACTAGCCGTCCTCTCCAAGTCATCAAGGAATGTTTTTCAGGGCATCCGTCAATCGACATGGATATGACGAACTATGAAATATCAGAGGATATCAAACTACATGTCACAAGAGAACTGGGCTCTATTCGACGCCTTCGGCACCTCTGCGCTAGCCTAAAGAATGAGATTCGTGCGATTCTATGCAAGAGAGCGGATGGCATGTGAGTTTCGTTACAAGGGATAGTTATTTATAGATTCATTTTGCTATTGTTTAGGTTTCGATGGGTTCAATGTCAACTTGACAACCTCAGGCGATGTGCGACCACAGTACGGATCCGCGAGGTGCTTAATAACCTCCCGACCAGCCTCAATGAGACGTACGAGAGAATTCTCCTCGAGATTAGCCAAGATGAGCATGAAGGCGAGCTTGCCCGGCGCGCTTTGAATTGGCTTGTAGTTGCCTTGGCTCCCCTACGGCTGTCTCAGATTATAGAGGGCCTGTCAATTGATGCTTCTAACCGAGTCATGGACCGTGATTTTGGACCAGTCCATGGACCGGCGCTACTAGATGTGTTAAGCAGTTTAGTGACGCATGATGAAGTCACAGATATTTTAGTATTGTCGCATTTTAGTGTCAAGGTATGCCAGGCATAATTTCCATTCTCCAGCCAACTAATTGACCTATTGCTCCGGCAGGAATTCCTGATAGCAGAGTCTACTCGTGCCAAACATCCAGTATATCATGTCGACGAGCAAACTGCCCACACCGAGGTAGCTCTACTTTGCATGTTCTTCATCGGTTCCTGCCTCGAGAATCAGCAGTCCGATTGTCATGGTGGATCACTTCAAAAGGCTAGAGAGCTAGAGCTGGATGACTCAGATCTGGCTATCACTCGTACAGAGAATTGTCACCGGTCACCACCACTGTCTTTCGGTTTCTACTCATTTGATGAATATGTGCTATCTTGTGGCTTCAATCACCTTTACTATGTCAATCCAGAAAGCAAGGCAGTTTTCCACGCCATCGAAACTCTTCATTTGAATGTACAACAACACCCACGAGAGTGGAATCGCTTATGTAGGAGACATGATTCCTTTGGGTCACGTTGGCCAACTCTCAAACATGACTTCATGCTGTACTTTCTCATTGCTTTTGCACCTGCGCACCTCCTCGGGTCCTTCATTGGCAATTCACAGCTGAAGCCGAAGGATGGGACCAACCCACTTATATATGCAGCCTCCTTTGGCAAGATAGAACATGCCAGGATCCTGCTATCAAATGGTGTCGGCCTTGACCACCCAGGCTGGGATGTCTATTATGAGCATGTTTGGATCTTTCCGCTTGAAGCTGCTGTGATGGCCAGCGAGAGAGATGGCCATACTGGTATTGTCGATCTGTTTTTAGATGAAGGTAGCTGTGTGCCGCACAAGCTATTTGTGTGGATGCTGGGAAGTGGCAGTGTCTATCCCAGTTACATTGCATGTCATGCTAGCATAGCGTCAAGACTCGTGCAAACCGATGAATTTGTGGAATGGTCTCTTAATGTGATAAACGAAGAACTGCTTCTCGAGGCCTTGGATCCTCAAAGATATGCACGCCAAGCCTCCCAACAGCACATAGATATCATCCAACGGAGACTTGTTCAAATTGGCTGCAATCTGTCTACGCAATTTAACCAGACCTTCCTCCGCCATGCCGTATCCGCAGGACACGTTGCTACGGTTCAGAACATGCTTTTGCATAGTAACATACCACTTCCCCACGACATCATTCTTGATGCATCAGACAGCATGATGTCAAACAGTACGATGATACGTCTCTGCATTGACATGGGGAGTGATGTGAATACAGTTTCATCCACAACAGAAGATACTGCGCTGCATCTTGCCCTGACTTCCGGCTACGTTGACTCGCTGGCAGGCTCGGAGGAAGGATGTTCAGCAAAAGTTCAAGTGCTCCTCAATGCAGGATGTAACCCATCTATGTGTAATCTCGCTGGGAAGACACCCCTTCACATTGCGGTCGAGCATGGTTTCATATCAATCACCGAGAAGTTGCTTCCGCTAGTACACCTTGACGTTCCACTGCCACCTGATATCCTCCTTGCCGCTGGATCCAAGTCACCGAATTCATCGCTCATTCACTTTCTGGTGTGCAAAGGGGCCAATGTACGCGTCATTGCAGCAAATGGGGACTCTCCACTTCATCGGGTACTAGACGAAGGGCGCGAGATGAACCACTTCAGATCGGAAGAACTGCTAAAATGCGTTAAAGTTCTTATCGCTGCTGGATGCGATCCTTGTTTATCCAATGCAGATGGGAAAACGCCTTTCCATGTTGCAGTAAAAAACGGTCATTTTCCCGTTGTTCGATATCTTTACGATACGTTCAATCCGCTATTACCTCCGGATATCCTTATCACCATTGTTAGCAACTGGTCAAACTGCTCGGGGAGGATTCCAGTAATCAACTTCCTCATCAACAAAGGTGCTAATGTACATGTCCCATGTCCCCATGGTGATACTCTGGTCCACATTGCTATCGTGGTGTCCCGGTTCTCGGAACCCAAATGCTTGAAAATAATCGACGCTCTCGCCAATGCTGGATGTAACCTTCGCGCTTGCAACCTAGCTGGTGAAACACCATTTCACCTCGCAGCAAGGGGAGGGCATATCTTGATCATGGAGCATCTACTCTCGCTCGGTATACCAGTGCCACCAGATGTAATGCTCACACTGTTTGAAGATCATGGTCCTTTCTTCTCAAGGTTCCATTTGGCGATTCCTTTTCTGCTGGAGAAAGGTGGTGATGTACACGCCATCGCTGGAAGCGGTGATACTTTGCTACATCTCGCTGCAAATGCTTGCCAACTTGAAGGATATGCTTTGGAGTTGTCTAAATATCTGATTCATGCTGGGTGTACTGCGCATGCAGTCAATTCGAAAGACCAAACCCCTCTTCATATCGCCGCACGACACGGATTCACTTCTGTCGTCGAATATCTGTTGTCGCTGAACATAGCTCTCCCTCCCGACATACTCCTTTCCGCCTCCACCGGTAACCAGAGCAAAGCATGGTTAATCCGGTACCTTATCCAGGCGGGTGCTAGTGTCTCGGTTGCCACCATGCATGGGGATGGCCCCCTACATCTGCTCCTAACAACAATCAGGGTACTTGAAGATGACCGTCTTGAGTGTGTCAAAATCCTCATTGATGCGGGATGCAACCCCTCCGTACAGAATCTAGCTGGGGAGACGCCACTCCACGCCGCAGCGAAGAGTGGATTCAAGTATATCCTAGAATACCTGCTCGCACAGAGTATTCCGTTGCCTCACGACATCTTACTTGCTTCAACCCCAAAGACAATCCAGTTTCTCCTCGCCAAGGGTCTTGATTTATGCGGGATCGTGGCAAATGAGGGAACAGAGATGATGTGTCGTGCACTCGAAGCTTCTGGGGAAAATGATCCCGATCCCTTGGAGTTCGCTAGAATTCTTGTCAGCGCTGGCTGGGATCCTTCACTGAGAAATTCGGCCAGGGAAACAGCCACCCATGTCGCAGTGAGAGAGGGCAGAATTGACGTCATCAAATTGTTCCTCTCGCAAAATGTGCCGCTCCCCTCTGATATCCTATTCGTTGCAGTACTACGCACCTGGAAACGGGACGAAACAACCATAGCTTTGACCCGTTTTCTTGTTCGCGAGGGAGCAAGCGTTCACGCTGCTGCGTCGAATGGAAACACGCTCTTGCATGTTGCAATAACGAACAACTTCGCCCCCGGGGCCATAAAGCACGATAAAATGTGGCCGTGGAAGACGGTAAATTACTATAGCTCAGAAATGCAGTTGTGGGAGGTGATGGAGATTCTCCTGAACCACGGCGCCGAGTCGCCGCCGACCCTTACAAACGAAATGCGGATGGACAGACAGCTATTGATCTTGCCGAGGCGAGGGGTCACTTCTTCAAGGAGAATTTCTTGCGTTTGGTCCAGAGCTCCCAGGCCATGACCAGCGCGTACAATTTGCATCCGTAGTTGAAATATTTCTACGTTGATATTGCTAAGATCTGAGATCCTGTCACACACCTACACACATATATATTATCTACTGTTCACTTAAAATTCGAGTAACATAAAATGGCCAAAGGCCATAAGTAGTTTGTTTATGTGTGAAGAAATCGGATGCTCGGGCTGTCTAATCTGCTTGTTCCTCCGTATGATACCCCTCTTCGAGGATCGGGTTTGGGCCACTGCTACGCCACGGTGCAGGTGTACAGTACGAGTACGGGACAGGTAAGGGAGCGGAGGCGCGGCCCCGGATAGATCAGTTGCGATTCGGGATGCACGAGTGGCCAAGGCTGTCGGGACTCGGCAGGTTTTCTGCACCATGCCCACCATTTCACCGTTGGGTCCACGCTCCGCCCGTTTCGAGTGACATAGAATGTCCGAAGTCAATCCGACTCGAAAGAGCTTGGATGACGAGTTGATAGAATACTGCTCTGGCGCATCGCCCCTCTTCCTACCCGGCTTACCCTGAATAGCCTTCTTCCTTCAAGTTGAGGATGTCGATGATGCCGCAGGTGTCGTCGCCCCTCCGAGTCTGCGTGCACGCCTGTTCTCAAAATCAAGCTTCAAGCCCCAGATGACAACGTTTAAAGCATCGGAACTATGTAGAAAAACAAAACGATATCGGGTACTTGCAGGGGTACTGATCCTCTCCTGCCAGTGACGAGAGCTTTCGCCAGCTTGAAACCGTGCCCATCGGCCCCATCCTGCCTCGAATTCAAAGAGAGGCGCGCGACGAAGCGAGTCTCAGATATCCTCGAGTTCAAGCTCCATCGCAACGCTCCGAGTCCAAACCTCTCTGAACGCTACCCGGCTGACGGCGCGGTTGGTGTAGCGGGTTGCCCCCTGCCAACTTGAACGACAGCCTTCGTGGGCTCAAAACCCCCGTATCCCGCCCCCGCCTGTCCGATGCACGCACTGTTTCGATACCGGAACAACCACTGGCAACGGGCACAACAAGAGTCCGACAGCTCAGGCTGCCTCTCCTTGCCTCGCTCTCCCTCACCGCTTACCCCCCGTCGAGAACGCACGTCGCTGTCATACACCCGTCTTTTCTTTCCCCACTTCGCACGTCGTTTGTTTTCTCGCTGCATCGAGGACGGGAGAATTTCCGACGACCTCCATGTGTAATCCAAGTACACTATCATTTCAACGAGATCAAGCTCATCAATTCTTGCGAGGTAGACCAGGAATTCCCCATAGAGGCTTATGCACAAGCAAACGCCGTTCATGGTGGAGGCCAAGCCAGAACGGCTTTGTTCAGCCGAATACTTTAAATGCTGTAAACATGGGTACTCCGCCATCCGAACCCCAGGCTGAAGACTGGCAAGGAAGGTTCGTCCGAGGCGACTGTCAAGTTCTCGCAGCACTTTTATCTGGGTGCTTGAACTCTCTTTGTTGTCTTGTATATTGCTACACTAAAGTAGCGACTGCAGCATGATTTGGTGCCCATCATTTTATGCTGCAACCATGCCATAGATATCCGTCCCCGGTCATCTTTGACCTCGCGCCATACTACTCCTGCCATCCATACCAGGGTCGACGTGGTCACCGTCCCTCTATTGATAGCTCTCATCAACTCGGACATCCCCGTCCTTCCATCATCCGTGCACGGCGTTTTTTTTTTTTTTTTTTAAGTCAATTTCTGTCCTGTGTGGAGTATGTATACTCTATGAGGACAATCTACCTAAGCTTGGGGCTCCCGCCCCCTACAACTCCGTCTGCGCGAATGCCCCAAGGTGGACATGATCCACTTGGTCCACCGTTCCCGCCGGCCGTTTTAGACGCCACAGACCCCGCCGTAGTGCTCTTAGTTTCTGTATCGAAAAAGGGGGAGCGATAAGTTTCGGCAATGTGGGTAGCAGGTACTAGGGCCTTGTGGCCTGTCGTACGATAAGGAGTGATGGGTTGTGTGCGCTTTGTAGGTGACATCTAGGTTAGAAGGGGTGTGGGGTGAGCGAGCGAGCCGGGTACCGAAGGGCCCCTCGATGCTCGACGCCATGTTCGTGAGTTCCGTGGTTGCGCCGGTGTAGTGGAGGGGGTCTTCTTCGTCCCGTCTCGTCTCAGCTCACCCTTTACTCATCCTCTGTCTCCTCAGCTTTGCCCACCCAGACCGGCTGATCCCTCGTAGACGTACTAGTTTGAATGTTGAATATGTATTGTGTCGTGCGTGTTTGTAGTCTGTGCGAGAGGATTTATCATTTTCTTTTCGTTTTGGTAGAGACATTACCGAATGTAGGTTTTAAGCGTCCCGTTGTTTCGACGAAGATGAGTAGGGCGTCTATCGCCTTCTTGTCCGAGAGTAGAGACGGAATTAGGACCGCCTGTCTTCCGAGCGTGTTGCGCATGATATGACGTTCGCGTGCATATTGCGGGCAGTCAAGTAGGAAATGTTTGACGTTTTCCATTACTCCGGGGCAGTGCGGGCACATCGGCGATTCTGCTCTTTTGATACGGTGGAGATGCGCATTTAGTGCAATGTGTCCTGTGCGTAGGCCTGTTAGTAGTGAAGCCTGCTTCTTCGATAGTGGGGAAATGAGTTTCAGGAAGGAGTTGGAGGGCTTATCCATGTCATATCTGTTCATGTGTTGGTAGCGGATCGATTTGCTCCAATTGGCCGCCCATCTTTGTTTCGATAATTCCCGGTGTGCTTGTTTCAGAGCCGTGATACTGTCCGGCAACGTGCACGGCGTTGACGTTCACTATCGTTATCACGCTTCACAGGTATCACACGACTGCATATACGTACACGCCACTTTTATCGATCGGTGATCTAGTATATGATATTGATCAGCGATCATATTTACATGCACCCCTTTGCTTGGATTTTGCTGTATTTAATGTACCTTTACCCCACTCCCCTGCTTCACATGTATGCTTGATTTGAAATGCGCTCACTGCCAGCCTATTAAAAATGACGTGGGTGATGTCTTCAAGCCGCGCGTGTTGAGGTCCTTTTTTTTTTTTGTTTATAGGAATACTTATTGGCATGTCCGCCCTGCGGTGCGTCGCCCCATTGCATCCACCGGTTTGGCTAAATTTTGCATGAGTCGATCCGCGGGGAGGAGTCGCACATATCTTTGTACAGACGTTCGTTCGTAATTCCCAGGGGTCCTGTTTCTCTTCGTGGTACGTACGTGACGCATTCGAAGTAGAAGCAGTACATAACACTTGGAAGTTAGAAGTAGAAGGAAATTAAAAAGGAAAGGTCGAAAAAAGAAGTGGGATTCCCTCGAACGCAACTGCAGCCAGTCCACAAACAGATCCAGAAAGAGTATTTCCTCCATAGATCCCAGATAGGCTCTCTAGTGCCCAGGAAGACCGTGCCGATGGACGAATGGCAAGCGGGTGACGCTTCAATTAGACCCCACGGGGGAGGGGCGACTGCCATTGACGTCGACGTTCACGCGTTCACGCGTGTATCATGATCGCGCTTCCTTGACAACGCGTCCCCCCAGCGACGCACCTCGGGGTGCCGCAGATACGGAAGACTGCTGTCAAAGAAGCCTTGCAAATCACTCCGGTCGCGATCGTGCCGTTTTTCGTATTCGTGTGCTGCGTTATACCGACGAGGCATAGTATGCAGAGACAGATCCCCAGCATGGTTGCAAAGTACATAAAGACGATGTGACGTCAGCGTTCGACGCCCATGACGACAAAGGGAGGGGACGTACCCTGGAGAGCCATCTCGAGTCGATCAAGATCTGTCGTTCAACCATGAATTAGAAAACGTCCGCGTAGTGAATGCAGGAGGATGCGCATACGTACCTTTGACGAACTTGGCCTCGGGGGTCGTGCCCGTTTCGTATTCCTATCCATAGCAGGAGTTACGAGGAGGGGGGAACACGGTTCAGTATGATCCTCGTGCCGTCGCTGAACAACTAGAACGAACCTCCCATAGTGCCTCGATACGTAGGGCCGCTGGACTAGCGTGCATCATGTCGTGCACAAAGTTATGCATCGCTTCCTATCGGCAAGTACACGCTCGAGTTTTCAAAAGGTGGCTCCATGCAAGAAAGGTGAACGTACCGCTTCAAGGCGGCGTTTCTCCTCCTTGGAAATGCCCTCGCGAGGGGTGATGTCCCCGACTGACGAGTCGACATTGACCGAGTTTGTAATCGAACGGAGCGTCTCTAAAGAATTCAAGCCCACTCACCTTGTGCCTCTGCAAGATCGTGCACGATACACATCATCATACACCTGACACACGAGTCGAACACATCCAGACGCAGAAAGCACGAAAAAGCACTGACTTGGACACGTCGAGCGTCGAGTCGGATGTACACATGGCCAGCGCCGCCATGCGGTACATGTGGTCGGAGATGCTGAGCGATCGGGATGTGGGCAACATCGCGATACGAAACCGATCTGGGCGCACCTCTCCGGATCTGGAACCTAAGGCAGAGGTTGAGCCACGATCGGGTCAATCGAGGATTCCTTACATTGAAGTCGGTCCAGCCGGTCCGTTTTTGTGTCTGTTCGGGGTGAGCGTCGACGTGAGTCCTGATGTTCTGTTATTACCTTGAGTCTCTCGAGGGCATGGAAAAATGCGAGTCTGTCCACGTCCAGGTCGCCGGTGCGCTTGTACAGAGGAGGAAAGGTGCGCTTGGTGATCATGGTTATTAGAGCCGTCACGATCTCCGATCTCCGATCCCTGTAGATAAGATAATACAAGTTATGATACTTTTGTGGACGAGATGGCCGCTGCCCTGCGTCTCTTCGTGCCCCGTCTTATCTCGATCAAATCAGCCTCGATCTCAGCATCCTTGCATGACGCCAGGAACCCAATACTCTTTCCTAACCCTCCAACCCCGATCATCCCTTGGTGGGTTCCTCCACCCTTGTTGCGTCTTCGGTTTCCATTGGTTGGGGCACCGCCAGCACCTGATGCAGCGTGACCATTGGTCAGGGTGACTGCAGTGAGCGGGAATGGGAACGGAGACGGTATCTCGTCGACAGAGAGTGAGTGTGGGTTCGTCAGAGGCCCAGAAGTGACGGGCGTCGTGCTTCCGTTCCCGGGACCAAGCGTGCCATTGCCGAGCGGCGTCGGAGGAGGGGATGCGCAGATCTTGTTGCGCAGCTTGCGAGTTATGTGGGCGCGGGTCTGAGTGTCGAGAGAGACGTCTGCGAGGCTCGTCAGATGATGCTTGCAAGGGGACAGGGTGGGATACAGACCGTTTACGGCACCCTCGCCTTCCTTTTCTTCTCTGGCTCTCCGGCGGCGTTCTTCGATACCCTCGAGGAGACGCTCGCGCACGCGGACCTGCCCTTTTCGCCACTCCTCTTCTACCCTCTCGCGTTCCTCATCGTAGGCAGTCTCTATCGCGGCGAGGCCGTGCTTTTCCTGGTATGCGAGCTGGGCAAGGAGGGCGGAGCGTTCGAGGGTCAAGGGATATATGCGCATGTTGTACATTGGGTGTGTCTCGGGACGTGATGCGAGCTGAATGGTAGCGCTGTGGAGCGCGGATATATGCTCTGTAAAGTGTCTACCTCTGGGGGCGTGTGAGGGGGGCAAAACAGAGACAGAGCGAAATGCACGGACTCGTCTCTACGATCGGACATTTCCTTCCCTACTTTTCCAGTCAGATCCTTGCGTTTCTTGTCTCTCTTTGGGTCATCTGTGCCCGGTCAGCGCGTGTATTGTTTGACTGGGCGATGCTTACCGTGAGTCCTTGCGCTGGGTCCAGCGACGGGTGGGTGGTGGACGTGTACAACGTCCGGGCGGGCGTTGTGGGTCGAGGCGTACGGCAGAGCGAACACGCCAGGCTGCGGGGGCATCGTCAAAGAAATGGTCAGGGAGGTTTACATAAGACCAGTGCTAGTGAGCGCTCACGCCAGCGCTAGTTACACATCTTGCCTCAAATCACCATGGACCTAGCACGAAAGATCCTGATCGAAATCGCATCTATCTCACGAGGACTTGCCGACACACTCGTGAAGTGCTCGGGCCGCAGAACTTCTGAAAGCTTTCAACTGGAAAAGATTAGCGTCGCTTCTGCAGCTGTCATGGAAACTCTGAACAAGGCTCTACTCGTGGAGAACGACGTTATCGACGATCGGCTCAAGGACTGGTTAGAGAGCGGAGAACCCAAGACTTGTTTGGATATCTTGAATCAGATGGTATCATCGCTCAGTCCGAAACTCGACCATCATGGCGTGAAGAGTTTTTTCCGATCGTCATCCTCTGCGTCGGGCATCCAGGCAATCAAGCTCTTCTGGAAACATGAGAGTTACTTCCATTTCTTGCTTTCGACGAATATATGGTGAGTATCTCAACGGGTTGTAACCGTCCGTGCACTTCATCATCGTGTCAGGACTCGCGAAGCTGGCAATCAACAACAATCGGTCGAAGTTCCGCCACCTAGTTTATTATGTACGCAAGAGTTATCCATCAAAAAGGATCCCGCAAGAGTCGTACCAAAGAGTCCTTCCAGCGTGACAGAGCACAGAAACAAAAGCGTACTGACGGGAGTGGATGGTACGTCGCCTTCGTACCCTCTCTCTCAGTTTTTGATAAGACCAGCAGCAGAGAACATAAACGGCATAGTGAAATGGCTGAGCGCATGGAGTTGCAAGGAAATGCATGAACGCATCCTCCTTTTGCGTCAGGCAGACACCTGTCTGTGGCTGCCTAGAACGAAAGCGTACCAGTCGTGGAGGACTACGGAAAATTCGATTCTGTGGCTGCATGGGAAACGTAGTGCTTTTAACTTGTTTGGAGGTCTCCTTCGCTGAGGCATTTATTTTAGCCGGAGCAGGAAAATCTGTCCTAGCGTACGTGTGATTCTTTTGTCTCATGCTAATCCTAACTCCACTCCCAGTGCTTCTGTGATCGATGCCTTGAAGAGTTCACTTGGGGATGGAGAAGTACTGGCATACTTTTACTGCAATTTCCGAAACGAACGGTCTACGAGCCCCACAGAAGTGTTGCGTTCACTCCTCTCTCAGCTCATACAGTCATTTCGCCGTCACGCCGTCGATCCAAGTGACTTGATTAGCGAGTTGATCAAGGAAAGGGACGAAGGTGGTTCGGTCATCAATGATTCTAGACTTCTTGCTCGCTATGTTTCCCGTGCAACGAAACAACTCACTCGGCAACCTTTCCTCGTTATCGACGCTTTAGACGAGTGCAAGGATGTCAAAGGCATCCTCGATGCTTTTTCGGAACTGCAGAAGGGCGGTATTCGATTATTCGTGACCAGCCGTCCACTCCAAATCATCAAGGAGTATTTGTCAAAGTTTCCGTCAATAGACATGGATATGATGAACTATGAAATATCAGAGGATATCAAACTACATGTCACGAGAGAACTGGACTCCATTCGACGCCTTCGACACCTCCGTGCTAGCCTGAAGAAAGATATTCATGCAGTTTTATGCAAGAGAGCGGATGGCATGTGAGTTCCGTTACAATGAGTAGTTATTTACAAATTCATTTTCTGTTGTTTAGGTTTCGATGGGTTCAATGTCAACTTGACAACCTCGGGCGATGTGCGACTACAGCGCGGATCCGACAGGTGCTTGATGACCTCCCGACTAGCCTCAATGAAACATACGAAAGAATCCTCCTGGAGATCAGCCAAGATGAGCATGAAGGCGAGCTTGCTCGGCGCGCTTTAAATTGGCTTGTAGTTGCCTTGGCCCCCTTACGGTTGTCTCAAATCATGGAGGGTCTATCAATTGACACTTCAAAGCAAGCTCTGGATCGTGATTTTGGACCAGTCCACGGGCCGGCGCTACTAGATGTATTAAGCAGTTTGGTGACGCATGACGAAGTCACAGATATTGTGATATTGTCGCATTTTAGTGTCAAGGTATGTTCGGTGGTATGGCCGGTTCTCCAGTGGACTACTAATTAATTTGTTGTCCTGGCAGGAATTCCTGATAGCAGAGTCCACTCGTGCCAAGCATTCAGCATATCATGTTGACGAGGAAACTGCCCACACTGATGTAGCTCTACTTTGCATGTTCTTCATCAGTTCCTACCTTGGGCATCAGCAGTCTGGTCAATGTGGAGGATCACTTCAAAAAGCTCATATGAAATTGCTGCATGACTTAGATGTGGCTGCTCATAATCACCAGTCACCACCATTGCCTTTCGAGTTTTACTCGTTTGATGAATATGTGCTATCTTGGGGCTTCAATCACCTTCACTATGTCAATCCAGAAAACAAGGCAGTCTTTCATGCCATGGAAACCCTTCATCTGAATGCACAACAGAACCCATCAAACTGGAATTACTTGTGCAGGAGACAAGATTCTCATTGGCCATGTTGGCCAACTCTCAAACACGACTTCATGCTATTCTTCCTCATTGCTTTTGCACCTGCACCTCTCCTTGATTCCTTTGTTGGCCATTCACAACTGAAGCTGAAGGATGGGACCAACCCACTTATATATGCAGCCTACTTTGGTGGGATTGAACATGCCAGGATCCTCCTTACAAAAGGTGTCAGCCTGAACCACCCAGGCTGGGATGTCTATGATGAACATGCTTCAATCCTGCCACTTGAAGCTGCTGTCACAGTTATGGCCAGTGGCAGAGATGGCCATACTGGTATGGTTGATCTGTTTCTAGGTGAAGGTAGCTGTGTGCCAGACAATCTATTTTACATGTCAATCTTCAAATTACCCTCCTCATCCACCTCCTTCTGGAAGGCATGCCATGCTAGCATCACCTCAAAACTTGTGCAAACTGATGAATTTGTGGAATGGTCTCTTAATGTGACAAATGAAGGACTACTTCTCAAGGCCTTGGATCCTCGAGCATATATATACCAAGCCTCCCAGCAGCATATGGATATCATCCAACAAAGACTTGTTCAGATTGGCTGCAATACATCTGCACAATTTAATGAGACATTCCTCCGTCATGCCGTATCTGCAGGACACATTGCTACGGTTCAAAACATGCTGTTGCATAACACACCGCTTCCCCCCGACATCATTCTTGATGCATCAGACAGCTTGATGGAAAACAGTACAATGATACGTCTCTGCATCGACATGGGGAGTGATGTAAATGCAGTTTCATCTACTAGAGAAGATACTGCATTGCATCTTGCCCAGACATACTCCTACCCCCACCGTGACTTGGCCGGTCCGGACTCAGAGGATGACTGTTCAGAAAAGGTTCAAGTGCTCATCAATGCAGGATGCAACCCATCTACATGTAATTTGGATGGAAAGACGCCCCTTCACATTGCAGTCGAGCATGGTTATATGTCTATCGCCGAGAAGTTGCTTCCGCTACTACATGTTCCACTGCCATCTGATATCCTCCTTGCCACTGGATCCGATTCGCTTCAATTGAATTCATCGCTCATTCACCTTCTAGTGTGCAAAGGGGCCAATGTACACGTTATTGCAGCAAATGGGGACTCTCCACTTCATCGGGTACTAAACAACTTAAAGCCCAGCTACTTCGAGTTGGACTTGGAAGAACTGCTGAAATGCGTTAAAGTTCTCATCGCTGCTGGATGCGATCCTTGTTTACCCAATGCAAATGGGAAAACGCCTTTCCATGTTGCGGTAGAAAACGGCTATTTCCCCGTCGTTCGATATCTTTATAATACGTTCAATCCGCCATTGCCTCCTGATATCCTTCTCACCGCTGTTACCAAATGCTATGATTTTTCAAACCACTCGGGGAGGATGCCAGTGCCAGTGATCAACTTCCTGATCGACAAAGGCGCCAGTGTACATGTCCCATGTCCCCATGGTGATACTCTGGTTCACGTTGCTAGCATGGCCTTGTGGATCTCGGAACCAAAATGCTTGGGAGTAATCGAAGCCCTCGTCAGTGCTGGATGTAACCCTCGCGCTTGCAACCTAGCTGGTGAAACGCCGTTTCACCTCGCAGCAATGCGAGGACATGTCTTGATTATGGAGCATCTACTCTCGCTCGGCATACCAGTCCCATCAGATGTGATGCTCACACTATTCGAAGATCGGGGTAGTTCCATTAGGTTCCATTTGGCGATTCCTTTTCTACTGGAGAGAGGTGGTGATGTACATACCATCGCTGGAAGTGGTGACAATTTGCTACATCTCGCTGCAAATGCTTACGAAGAAGGATATGCCTTGGAGTTATCGAAATATCTGGTTCATGCTGGGTGTACTGCAAATGCAGTTAATTCAAAACACGAAACCCCTCTTCATATCGCCGCACGACGTGGACTCGTTTCTGTCGTCAAGTATCTGCTGTCGCTAAACATAACTCTCCCTCCCGATATACTCCTTGCCGCCTCCACTGGTGACAAGAGCAAAGCACGCTTAATCCAGTATCTTATCCAGGCGGGTGCTGATGTCTCAGTTGCCACTACGGATGAGGATGGTCCCCTACATCTACTCCTAACTGCGGCCCGGGACAGGGGCGATGACATTGAATATGATCGTCTGGAGTGTGTTAAAATCCTCATTGATGCTGGATGCAACCCCTCTGCGCAAAATCTAGCTGGGGAGACTCCACTCCACGCCGCAGCGAAGAGTGGATTCAAGTGTATCCTAGAATACCTGCTTGCGCAGAGTGTTCCGTTGCCTCACGACATTTTACTACTCGCTTCAACCACAAGGACGATGCAGTTCCTCCTTGCTCAGGGCCTTGAGTTATGTGACTTCGTGGCTGATGGGGGAACAGAGATGATGCGTCGCGTACTCGAATCTTCTAGGGGGAACGAATCCTTGGAGTTCGCTAGAATTCTCGTCAGCGCCGGGTGGGATCCTTCACTGAAAGATTCAGCCGATGAAACAGCCATTCATGCCGCAGTGAGGAAGGGGAGAATTGACATCATCAAGTTATTCCTCTCGCTTGAAAATGTGCCGCTCCCCTCCGATATCCTGTTATTCGTTGCGGTACCACTCACCCAGGAACTTTGGGATAGGTCAACCATACCTTTAATCCGTTTTCTTATTCGTGAGGGAGCAAGCGTCCACTCTGCTGCACCGAATGGAGATACCCTCCTGCATCTCGCCATAAAGAACTTGAACTTCGCCTCCGAGGACATAAAGCAGGATAGAATGTGGCCGTGGAATATGCCAGAGTACGATAGTTGTGAAATGCAGTCGTGGGAGGTGATAGAGATTCTGCTCGACCATGGCGCTGACCCTTACGCACGAAATGCGGATGGACAGACAGCTATTGATCTTGCAGTGGCGAGGGGTCACTTTTTCAAGGAGAATTTCTTGCGTTTGGTCCGGAGCTCCCGGGCCAAGGCCAGTGCGCACACTTTGCATCCGTAGCTGAAGTATTTCTATGCTGAGATCCTGTCATGTACATGTTTGAAATAGTCACTCGAAATTCAAGTAACCTGAAATGGCTGACCAGTGATAACATCCGAGGTTTCTTTCATTCCTTACCAGCCGCAAATGAACGTCAATCCGACTCGAAAGCGTTTTAATGACGAGCCAACAGACTGCGTCACCCGTCTTACCTTCAATAGCCCTCCCCCCCTGAGGACGATGCTACAGAGGCACTAGGCGCAGGCGTCGTCGCCGACCTCTGCATCCCTGTCCCCTCGATCTCCTCAAGATCAAGCTCCAGGTGTCGAATTTCAAACCTCTGGGTAGTGGGATCTGGAATGAGTATGTGTCCGCTGCACGCGGCATATAGTACGCTGATTGGATCTGAACGCCTTGTAGTATATACTGCCTTGCGAAGGACCGGGTCCATCATGGTTAGTTCCGAGTCTCGGCATAATGCAACACCGGAAATAGAACAACAAAACGAGTAGTACTTGCAAGGGCTCGGGTACCGGCCCCTGACGAGAGCTTTCGCCGACTCGACACCTTGTTTCTCCGACTCGGAGTACGGGTTCACGTGGCCCTCATATTCGGAGAGGGGCAGGAGTGAGAAACATTGATGATGGCCCAGGAGCTTCTCCCACATGGACGAATGTACCTCTGGATAATGCTCGTGAAGCCCAGGCTCCCGATAGTAGCGTTGGTGACGGTCGTCATTCAATATTCAGCTCAAACTAGCAGTCGTCCCACAAGCAGACATTCACACGTTCGAATTTAATACTGGTCAAATATCAATTGTATGCGAAGAGAGATAGCAAATCATATGAGGCGACCAATACAAGGATACAAACCAGACACGGTCTAATGTGCACTAGGCACCGATATGTACATACAGAATGCGCTGATCGAGTGAAACACTACCGGCTAACGAGTTTATCGCCCGCTGGAGCGCCAACGCCGCTCGAGTGTGATCCAGCCGACCAGATCCATCCAACATATACTCATAAAACTTGGATGTGATCTTGTTCGTCTGTCCGTCGTCCACCGCCCACATCGTCCCAATCACAGACCGGAACCCCGCGAACTGCATCGCCGACGCCAAGTGGATCACCTCGTCCGGACTTTCCTTGTATCCGACTGTGGTATGACACGCAGAGAGGTAGGCAAACTCCGGGTGCTCCAACTCGCATCCCATGATGCGTTCGATCGTAAATGGACCATCGTAGAGCCGAAATGCAGATTCAAATGGTTTTTCCTCGTTTGGGACACCGTGACAAGCAAAGTGAACCCACTCGTTCCTCCTCAGCTCCTCCGAGACCTTGGATATACTCGATTCCGAACCTTCAAGGCGGGTGAATGTGGCGAGACCTTGCATACACTCAGAAACGATGTCCAGTTCGCTGCCAACAGAGAGGAGTTTACTCTGGCCATTGGCGGTGGCTTGACCTACTGCGAGGAAGCGATTCCCATTTATCGATGGCTTTTCGATTGCAACATTCCGCCTAGCACGAATAAGGGCAGTCAGGGTGGGAGTGTAAGATGAGATGTACAGATGTGAGAGATTCCGTTGGCCCCCCCGATACGGACCGGCAGCGTGCAACGGCAGAACAGAGAACTCGGCAGTGGGGCACCACCAGATGCGCGAGCGAGGTGGAACTGTCGTTTGCAGGAAGTCTACAATCGGGGATGCAACCTCATCCCAGAGGTCACGCAAGAAGCGACCAAGATCATTCTTCACGTCCATTATTTTTGCACGCAATGTCAGAGATCTGAGCTCCGACGACAGGTCCTGAACACGGGATCTCGTAATCTGCAATGGGATGTGAACCGGATCTCTGTCGAAAAAGACAACAAGTGCATCGCACGTATACTGGCTAGCATTTACGATGACCACAGGTCCGCCACTGGCAGCGTGCTGGAGTTCGGAGAAGGATGGGGGGAGAAGGAATCCAGCGAGACCGGGTAATGACCGGATTCTGGTGATTGCGGATAGCAGATCAACATTAAGACTGCACAACCTGTTGTGCTGATCTGTACTATGCGAATGAATTGTGTTGTGTATTTCTGATGACAGTCGAGTGAACTCGTCTGCGAGGGCCTTTCCTTCCTGGCCCGACGCAATGACGTCTTCAAGAGGAGAACTGAGACGAGCAATCTGGTTCCAGAATACACCACGACCTTGTTCCAGCAGCTCCACCGCCTTTTCGGCACGCTGACCGCGTAGACAAGCGGAAAATGCATCAATTCCTAGCGATGAAGCGAGATCCTTGAAAATCTGCAAATGATGGGGAAGGGATGGTAAAGTGGCCAGGTGCTGAACGAGCAGGCGAAGAGATGTTTCGTATGAGAGGGGCACTGTGGGATGACGAAAATCCTCAGCTACAGCGATCCATTGCTTGGCTGCAGAGAGATCGGCTGGTGAGACTGTTTGTGAGACATTCGTCAACTCGGTGTAAAGACTGAATAGATCCTCTCTGTCCCTCAACTCTCTGGACTTCGTGAATCGAACACGGAGACAATGTGCAAGTTGATGCAATGACCATGATCGGTCGACATGACCGGGTGGGCAAAGGTCAAGGGCTTGTCTACCGAGGATGATGGCCTCGTTGAGATCTGTTAATTCCCCAAACAGGCTGTAACGGTCGGAAAGACAGAGTGCGAGATTGTTCAATGACGTTGAATGAAGTGGGTGCCCTGATGGGAGAAGATCGAGGGCTTGTCTCTCGAGGATGATGGCCTCATTGAGGTCCGTCAGACCTCCAAGTCGTTTGTAACGATGGGAGAGACAGAGAGCGACATTGTCCAACGACGTTGAACGAAGCGGGTGCCCTAATGGGCGAAGGTCGAGGGCTTGTCTCCCCAGGATAATGGCATCATTGAGGTCTGACATATCTCCAAGCTGCTTGTAACGATCAGAGAGACAGAACGCGACCTTGTTCAACGATGTTGATCGATCCGGATGCCCTGAGGGGAGAAGGTCAAGGGCTTGTCTGCCGAGGATGATAGCCTCATTGAGATCCGTCATATCCCCAAGCCGCTGGTAACGATAGGAGAGATAGCCCGCGACATTGTTGAATGACGTTGATCGATCTGGGTGTCCTGACGGGCGAAGGTTGAGGGATTGCCTGCCCAGGATGATGGCCTCATTGAGGTCCGACATATCACCAAACCGCTTGTAACGATCAGAGAGATAGAGTGCAACATTGCTCAACGAGGTTGAACGATTTGGGTGCCCTGACGGGAAAAGGTCGAGGGCTTGTCTCCCAAGGATGATGGCCTCATTGAGGTTTGCCGTATCCCCAAGCCGGTCGTAACGATCGGACAAGTAGGCTGCGACATTGTTTAACGACGTTGGACGAAGCGGGTGCCCTAACGGGCGAAGTTGGAGGGCTTGTCTACCAAGGATGATGGCCTCATCGAGGTCCACCATATCTCCAAGCCGCTTGTAACGGTGGGAGAGATAGAGTGCAACGTTACTCAACGACATTGATCGATCTGGGTGTCCTGACGGGCGAAGGTCGAGGGCTTCTCCGCAGAGGATGATGGCCTCATTGAGGTCTATCATTTCTCCAAGCCGGTTGTAACGATTGGAGAGATAACTTGCAACATTGTTTAACGACATTGATCGATCCGGGTGCCCTGATGGACGAAGGTCTAGGGCTTGTCTCCCAAGGACGATGGCCTCACTGAGGTCCGTCATATCTCCAAGCCGCTTGTAACGCTGGGACAGATAGAGTGCAACATTGCTCAACAACATTGATCGATCCGGGTGCCCTGACGGGAGAAGGTCGAGGGCTTGTCTACCGAGGATGATGACCTCATTGAGGTCCGTCATTTCTCCCAGCTGGTCGTAACGATCGGAGAGATAGGTAGCGATATTGTTCAACAAGATTGAACGAAGTTGGTTCCTTGACGGGCAAAGGTCAAGGGCTTGTCTCCCGAGGATGATGGCCTCGTTTAGGTCCATCATATCTCCAAGCCGCTTGTAACGCTGGGACAGATAGACTGCAACACTGCTCAACAGCATTGATCGATCCGGGTGTCCTGGCAGACAAAGATCGAGGGCTTGTCTGCAGAGCATGATGGCCTCATTGAGTTCCGTCATTTCTCCAAGCCGGTCGTAACGATTGGAGAGATAGCTTGCAACATTATTCAATGATGTTGAACGATTTGGGTGTCCTTCTGGGCAAAGCTCCAGTGCTTCTCTGAAAAAGATATTTGCTTCCTCTATGTCCTCTATCGATCCTAGAAGTTTGTAACGATGCTGGAGATGAATGGCAAGCCGAGTCAGCGACCTCCATCGCTCGTGGTGACCGGGTGGGCAACGATCCACCGCTTGGCGATCAAGGACGACTGCCTCGCTAATGTGGTCCGTCCCGTCTCCTTGCCGAAACTTCGCGAACACGGACTCTGCTCGTGAAAGTATCTGATCGACCGAAACAGTCAGCTCTCCATCGGAGTCCTTCCTGCTCTTCTTCGCGTGCTTGGCTCGAGAGATCCGCTTTTTGGCTGACATAAATGTCGATTCAGTACACTTCTCGCAGACAAAAGGAAATAAGCACCTTTTGATTTCATCGTGTCTCTCTCACTCAAGGTTGGGATGGGGGGCACTGGAAACAAGGAACGACCTGCGTGTCAGCATCACCCCGCCGGCGCCGCAGTGTGATTGCCGCGCGCTCTTCGCCTCAGGCACGTTCACGTGCCCCGTCACCATCCTCGCCACTCCCGCTCCGTTGATACATACCGCACGCCTTTGCTCTCCTGCTTCGCACGTCCCAAGTCCCAAGTCCAATGAAGTATGCTTCCCATCGAGATTCAGGCCCAACGTTCTTGATGAGGGCCAGACATGAAGGGCTTTGTACAAGCAAAAGCACTTCGAAAGCTGTTTGCATGACCAGGTTTGCCGCCATTCGAACCCCAGAATGAAAGCTGAAAAGGAAGGTTCGTCCAAGGCGACCGTCGTGTTCTCTCTCCAACGGGGATAGTCAGTCACGATGCAACACATGGATTCATCATGGGTTCCGCGGCGGTCATCCTCGAGAAAGCAGGTCGCACTATATAACTCCTGGGCATTTACACCTTAGCGACTCTGGCTTGCGTTGCCAGCGCACAACATTTGCACGTAAAATTTCCCGGGAAAAATACCTGAATGTTGGGCACACTTGAGGTGCTAATTTCAAGGCGAGTCCAGGATGTGCCCGTAGTGAAGTTTTCACCGCCCATCCTGCAGCTGAGACAGACACCTAGGTTACATAGATCAAAGTCGAATTGACTCCTCATATAATCCATTCTACTTTGTTTAGTTCGCGACATCGAAACATGGTGGGCACTTACAAGGATAGTGGTTCACTGACGAGAGCTTTCCCAACTCCGTCTTTCCGAGCACAGGCTCATGGGGCCCTTACATTTAGAGAGAGGCGCCCGATGGGAGCGCAAGACAGTGGCAATCGTCCAAGAGATGTTCTCCCACATGCACGAGTATAACTCTGCACAGCGCTGGCAAAGCCTAGCTACAATGGTCCACACAACCAAACATTCACTGGCACACCTTCGATATGTACATACAGAATCCGCTGATCGAGCGAAACACTACCAGCCAAGTGATTTTATCGCTCGCTGGAGCAGATCCATCCAACATATTCTCATAAAACTTGGACATGACCTTGTTCGACTGTCCATCGTATGACAAGCAGACAGGTAGGCAAACTTCAGGTTCTCCCATGATCCATTCCACGGTAAAGTGGCCGTCGTGAAATCAAAATGCAGAGTCAAAGAGTTGCTTCCTGTCTGGGATGCCGTGACAGTGACAGGCAAAGTGAACGGGCTACTAAGTGCTTGCTCTGAGTCCTCAGCTCCATCGAGACTTGAGACATACTACTTGATTTTGGACCATCAAGGGGGATAAATGTCACGAGATCCTGGATGGCTTAGTTCACTGCCGACGGAGAAAATATCGTTTTTGCCTGACCTACAACAAGGAAGCATTTCTAGTGCATCCAAGTCGTCGCCGATACCAGATCGTGCCGTGTTGCGTGCAGAGAGCGAAACCCTGAAAGCTGGTGGGCCGCGACAAGGACTCGCCGCGGCGACCATCGAGTCCTCGCTGCACTTGAATTGGCTGGGTTCTTGGACTCTTTTTGCTGGTTTGTAAATACATCGCTGCACGAAAATACTAGCGACTGCTTATCATTTCATCTGTATAGCGTCAGTTCCAATGACTTGCGACGTCGACTCCACTAGTGCCATAAAGCAAAAGGTAGCAAAACAACTCCAAGATACTGCCACTGCGTCAGACTCCATGACACGCGCGACGTTCGTCAGAACAAACTTGGTGTGTGTTTGTCAGACCTGTACCATTATCATAGGGCCCGTGCACGTTCTCAACTTATTCATCTCTGAAGACACCTGCAACAAATTTGGCTGATGTTGTTACTCAGCATTGATCTCATGTCCAAAAACGACCCCGGTGAGGACAAGGTATATAAAGACGAGTCGTTTCAGTCGGGGTCCGCTCGCAACAACTACCAACATGTCTCTCTGCGAAAAGTGTGTCTCAGGTAGTACGACTCTCCACTCTCGATCGATCGATCGCTGATCTTATCTTTTGCTATGCAGGCGTTCGTCACGAGGGAACCCCCGAAGGTACCTCACACAAAATCCCCCACGTGCGCACTCCGATCTCACCCTCTCGTCGTAGGCAAAGTCGAGGTCGTCAACGGCATCAAAACCTACGTAGCGACGCCCACCGTTGCATATCCCAAGGATAAGGCTATCCTCCTCCTGCCTGACGTCTTTGGCATTGAGCTTCCCAACGCCCAGGTACGTAGTACCATCCTCAGCAACGCCGTTCCAAGCATCAGCCAAAACAAACACGCAGCTGCTCGCCGATGACTTTGCAAGGAACGGGTTCCGGGTGAGTCCTGTTGCATTGTAGATCATCGTTCCATCTCAACGTGACCCCCCTCCCTCGAAACAGGTTTACGCCGTCGACTACCTCAATGGCGATCCCATCCCCGCTGACGCTCTCAGCGTGAGTACCGTCATCGCTCCAGTTTGCGAAACCAACCTTTGTGTTTGGTAGCCTGGCGGTAACTTTGACTTGATGGCCTGGATCGCCAAGCACGGCCAGACAGTCACCCGTCCACCGCTCGACAAGGTCGTCGAGGGACTCAAGGCCCAAGGCATAACACAGTTTGCTGCGACGGGTTACTGTTTTGGTGGTGAGTTCGAAACGATGACCGGATGAAATGGATGGACGAACTCATGCACTCGCACTTTCGCTCGAACTCGGTGACGCCACTGTACGACGTACAACAGGCCGCTATGTCTTTGATCTCGCGTTCGACAAGGTCATCAAGGTCGCCGCCGTCGCACACCCTTCGCTCCTCAAAGTTCCCGAGGACCTCGAGGTCAGTCTTGTTATATATATAGCTATTCTGAGAACGCGTGAACCGATTCTCACCATCGTCATTCTTTTCATCTATCTTGTGACAGGCCTTCAAAAAGTCGGAAATCCCCCTCCTGATCAACTCGTGCCCAGTCGACACGATGTTCCCGATCGAGTCCCAGACCTTGGCGGACAAGATCCTCGGTGGGGGATCCACGAGCTCGAAACTGTACCAACGGGAGTACTTTGAGGGTTGCGTGCACGGCTTTGCCGTCCGCGGGGACTTGTCGAACCCGCAGGTCAAGGCTGGTAAGGAGGGTGCGTTCAAGGCGACAGTCGAGTTCTTCTTGAAGCACCTGTAAACATATTACTATGTATGAAGAGGTCGGGAATCAGAAGCAATAGGAATCGCAACGAGGCCTTCAGACATGGTGATGATAATCGCCATGAGCTTCAGGGTAAACTTTCAATGAATTCCTGAGCAAGAGCAAAGCAAGCTAGAACAACAATATTATACATATCATAAACACATTCCCGTACCTCCTTTTGCTATTCCTCTTCTCTCATCACCGCGTCCGCTCAGTGGTGGAATAACCTCAGAGATGTGTGACAGAAAACCATTCCGTGTTCGTCCGCCGCCTTGATACACTCGGCATCCATCACGCTCCCGTTCGGCGCAGCAAGGTATTTCACCCCGCTCTTCCTCGCCCGATGCACGTTGTCCGCAAACGGGAAGAACGCATCACTCGAACACGCCACCCCGTCCAACCTCGCCACCCACTCCTTCACCTCCTCCTCGCTCAACGGCCCAGGAACCTCCTCGAACTGCCCCTCCCACTGCGCCCGCTCCCCACCTTCGAGCACCTCCCCGCTCACGAACAGATCGATCGCGTTCGCCTTCTCGGCGCGCTTCACGCCCTTTTTGAATGGCAGCGCGAGCACGCGTGGGTGGTGCCGCAGCCACCACAGGTCGGCTTTGCCGCCCGCAAGTCGGGTACAATGGATCCGCGACTGCTGACCCGCACCGAGTCCGACGATCGCTCCGTTCTTGGCGTACGCTACGCTGTTCGACTGTGTGTACTTGAGCGCGAGCGTCGCCACGAGCAGGTCCGTCAACGCTTGAGCGGGCAGCTGTATGTCGTCGTTGGTATACGGCACGCGGGACAGGAGGTGGGGTGAACTTGCCTCTTTGTTTTCACTGACGACGTTGGAAAAGAGCGTCACGTCGATCTTGGCGTCGTTCCTGCGTTGTTGTAGGTTGATGCCATACACTTGACGCGTCTCGATCTCAGGAGGGGAGTATGCGGGATCCATCTGTGCCCACGCGGGATCAGCGACACATATTTCGCGAGAACGAAGCAACGAGGTCACCTGGAGGACGCAATACTTGCCTGCCTTCTTCTTCTTCAGCACGTCGAGGGCTGCGGGTTCGTATCCTGGGGCGATCATGCCATCGGACACTTCCCTTGATATGATCTTTGCGGTAGCGAGGTCGCATGGGGCAGACAATGCGATGAAATCGCCAAACGAGGACATCCGATCCGCACCTGTGTCACGTCAGTCGGACCCGCACCGACTTGCCTTCATGAGGGCTGAGACTGACCTCGCGCACGGGCGTATGCACAAGCGAGCGGCGTAAGAGGCTCTTTGAGGTCATCGACCCCATAGACCTGTTTCTCGACCTCGTCCAGCTCGATGCCCACTGCAGCACCAGCTGGAGAAACGTGCTTGAACGAAGCAGCCGCTGGGAGGTTCAACGCTTCCTGAAGTTCCTTGACCAACGCATACGAGTTGAGCGCATCGAGGAGATTGATGTACCCCGGCGACCCACACAACACTGCATGGACGAAACGTGAGACATCGCACGACACTATACGCACTTGCGCACCTTTGAAAGGCAACTCGCCCTCCGTCACGAACGCCTGGGCCGGTTTCTGGTGCGGATTGGCGCCGTACCGCAACACGAGCCTCTGCACCGGCGGGTTCTCGGGCGACGACGCATACTGCTCCCTAAAGTACGCGCTGATCGCGTCGTCGTACCTCGCTGTCATCTCGAACGCCTTGAGCGCAAGACGGTCACGCAGCGCCTGGCCAACATCGCCCCCGCCCGCCTTCCACGCGTCGAGGAACGCGTCATAGTCAGCCGGGTCGGAGAGCACGCACACGCGCGCGTGGTTCTTGGCTGCCGCGCGGAGGAGGGTGACCCCGCCAATGTCAATCTCCTCGACGGCGTCTGCGAGGGTGCAGCCCGGCTTGGAGATGGTGGACGTGAAGGGGTAGAGGTTGCAGACGACGATGGCGATCTTGGAGATGGCCTGTTCGGCGAGGTCCTTCTCGTCGGACGGGATCGAGCGCGCGAGTATACCTTCAGAATCTCAGATTTAGAGTCGTTCGGCCGGGTATGGAAACGGTTACCTCCGTGGACGGCAGGGTGCAGTGTCTTGACGCGTCCGCCTAGCATCTCGGGTGCCTTGGTGATGCTAGAGACATCTCTGGAGATGCAATTTTAGAAATGGAGGTCGATGGGAGCGAAGAGGACGTGCTCTATTCTGATGTTGGCCTCTCTGATCTTTTTCGCGGTGCCTCCCGACCCGAGGAGCTGGACTCCTGCGGCATTGAGACCCTCTGCGAGCTTGATCAGCCCAGTCTTGTCATAGACGGACAGTAGCGCTGTCAGGGACGTCAGCGTTCAGATCCAGGATGCGAACGAGGCGGTACTACCAATAGGCTCGGACATGGTTAGTGGTCAAAACAGAACTCAAGCCGAAAATTTGTTACTGTAGATATGATCTAGCCTCTGCTTATCTCGGCCGATCAGCGATCGTTAGATTCATCACAAACATCCGACGATCCGAGCTACAAAATACAGTACAGTACAGTTGCATCAAGGTATAAAGTAAACGAAAAAAAAAAGTCAAATAGACCAACTATCTCATCGACCCTGCGCGGCCTTGCCTTGGGTCATTGCCATCTGTGGGTGTCCAGGTTGCATCCCCGGTGCCTGTCCATTAACCACGCGCCCCAACCCAGCAGCCCAGGCAGCGTACTGAGGCGGCACCCTTCCATAGGAAACGGGATAGCTATACATAGCATACTGTGCCATCATTTGCTGCTGGCCGTCCATTGTTTGACCCTGAGTGCCCATGTTCTGCTGTTGATTCTGGGGGATGTGCGCCACCACCTGTTGGTGTGGATTTCCTTGTGCGGTCATGGGCCGGCCCGGGAACTGAGCAAAGTTGTATTGGGCTGGTATGGCAGGATGTGGAGCAGCCTGGCTCATTTGCGCTGGTAGCTGACCCTGGGCTTGAACCTGGGATGGCATTTGAGTCTGAGCTTGAGCTTGAGCCTGGGCCTGGGCCTGAGACTGAGCATGGGCGGCGGCCTGGCTCATCCTCTGTAGTTGTAAATAGTATTGATGAACCTGAGCCTGAGGAATCGATGCAGGAGGTTGTGAAACTTGTGGGGGCTGAACTTGTGGGGATGTCTGCTGGGGTGGTGGGGCAGGTGGAGTCGGATAATTGATTTGTGGTGTAGAGGGTTTGGACTGAGCGGTACCAGGTGCCACCTGAATAAAGTGGACTCCACCAGGATTTGCACGAGGATCAGACGGAGGAAGCTGCGAGCCTGCAGCTAGAGGGGACGATCGAGCATGTGCTTGTGAGGAAGGTGGACGAGGAGACTGGGTATAGCCGCGCGGTGCAGGTGAACTGGCGGTCATTGGTGTACCAACGGAGTGTTGGTATGATGCGCTCGGTGGAGCGGGTGAGCGAGTGTGTACGGGAGGTGATCTTATGGGTGTTTGAGTCTGAGTCTGAAGCTGGTTGACAGCAGGATGAGGAGCGGGAGTCGCAGTTGATCGTGGGTTCTCGGGCGTATTTGGGTACGGGCTCGTCACCGGTTCCTTCTTGATTGACCTCAACTTCGGTGTATTGTTCGGGGGCTGTGGAGCAGGTGTAGGTGTTTGAGAGGTGGTGTGTGACGGTTGGACAACGGTAGGTAGAGGGGTAGGTGCAGGGGTTGAACGATTAGGTGGGTTCGCAATTGCCTTTGCGAGCATCGCTTGAGCCTCCGCCTGGCGTTGCTCCCTCACCCGTTTCATAACGTCCAATATATTGTAGCTGGCGCCGGATGATCAATCAGGTCGCGGAAGAATATCTGATAAACGACATACCTTGGCACGTGAGAGCGATTCGATCTTGGGTTCATGAATTGCATAATCTTGGCACGTCTCGCCTTCTCTGACTCATCCTCTTCCTGGGTAATCGCAGGAATCTTCCGCTTCAAGGATACAGGAACAGAGGGTGTGGATACTCTGAGCGTGTGATTGGCAATGCGAGTGAGGCGAGGGTCGGGATCCAGGCAAAGAGGAGGTGCTGTGTGCAACTAGGGGAACCGGTCAGCTTTGCTACGAGTGGAAAGGATGACGCATACCAATATTTGGGCTTCCACTTCGAGTATCTGAGGATCCGTAAGTTTGAAGCCGGTCCGTTGATTCATAAGACATAAGTCGGCCCAAAGGGTTTCATCGTTGGGATGCAGGGTAACACGACTCTTCTCGGGCTTCTCTAACGGTGGGTCCTTTGCTCTTTTGGGACGGTAGTCAAGAAGTTCAACTATCATGCAACCTGGGACAAGAAATCGAGTCATCTGGGGAAGATCATGGTATGATATGACATACCATCATAGAAAGGTACATTGGTGGAGTCGAACACTTCGAGATAGTCTACTGGTATACGGTGTGCTCGTACGTCATCCAACAAAGACTAGAGCGGAACGTTGAGTGGGAAGAGATAGGGTGTGCGTGTGTGCGTACCGCGACGGGGTTGTTATACAGAAACTTTGAACCACTGTTAAGTGTCCAGTATTCCGGGTAAAGGTGAATAGAGAAAGACGGCGGGTCGGACTCGTACTTGTCCAACAGTTCTTCCGCAGAGCGCGTAATGTTGTAGCCCGTCATGTTGGCGTTCAAGTCGTCGTCGTCGTCGCGGGCGGTGAGCCAGGGAGAGACAACTTCAAGTTTTCCGTGTTGGATACTCGACGCGCCTGCGAAATCAGCGAAACCGAGCTCGAGGATGAAGAGATGAACGCGTTAATTAACCAGGATCGGATTCACTGGAAGGTAGTATATTACCTAAGCAAAGTGTTACTTCAAACACCCGTGAGAAAACAATGAGATCATCAGAACATGCAGGACCAGCTCAGAGAGGCTAGTACCAACACTAGTCATCATGCCCAGCTCAGGACTTACATTAATTACAGTTGCTGCCATTTCTGAGGGATAAAAACCCTTCAGTGCGCCAAATAGCACTGTCTAACCTTCTTGGCCAGACTCCGAAAGGATCCCCATATCGGAGTATCTTCTTCCAAGGACTCCAAGGAGAGGGGTTGCAGGCCCCTAAAGAGACGGATGTCATCCGAGATTTGAAGCTACTTTGTAGAGATCAGCTGGTTTGAATCTCCATGCCCTGGTTGAATCATTCACATGACCCCAGCAATAGGCAGTCGCTCATGATGCTTTTCGTGCACTCGTGAATCTCTCGGATTCACCACTTCTCGTACCATTCCTAACAGAACCCACATTTCTCGTATTCCTTGTATCATACATCTTGGTACGTTTCTCCCCCTTCCCTCCATTCTGCAGATCCCATGATTCTGGCAAAGAATCCGGACGCAATTCTCGCAGATCTGGCATCGATGCTTTTATCAAATCTCACTAGCTCATCTTCGGCATGTTCTGCTCTGCTATCTTTGCAGATCCAGGTCATCCCGTTGATCTCAGCTTCCTCCCCATACTATCCGATACAGTCAAGGTCGGGCACGTGCTCTGCTCCTCTGCCGTACCCTTCTGTAGACCCACAGCAACTCTATGCATTGCCACTGCTCGTAGAAGCTTTCTCCAGAGCAGAAAATTCTAGCCTCAATTCGGAGCGAAAGCGAAAGGGAAATCTTCATTTTTTATCTAGCGTATTTGCTAATGTCAGCTCAGTAAGTGGTTAATTTCCCAGTGTGGCATTCTCTCAAATATGTCACCATTATTCCAGTTGCCTGCTGGGAGGCTTTTTTTTGTAACTCCAAGACCTGGCGATGTAATGAAGTCTGAGGGTGCACTGGAATACCCACTTTCCAAGATCGTACCATTCACTGAACACAGTGATATCATACGAAGAGGCGGTGTGGCTTCGACGATAAAGTGAGTTTGACCATGAACCCTTGATGTCACTAACATGCT
Organism: Leccinellum rugosiceps; assembly: GCA_038089755.1. Classification (NCBI taxonomy): domain Eukaryota; kingdom Fungi; phylum Basidiomycota; class Agaricomycetes; order Boletales; family Boletaceae; genus Leccinellum; species Leccinellum rugosiceps. The sequence goes on along the minus strand of JBBPLL010000011.1, from coordinate 82,275 downwards.
TCCGTAATCTCAAGGAATTGTGCTTTTTTGGCCTCCGCACATCAGGCCCTATTGTCACCTGATACGGACGTAGTCGGTGTGCCACCGTCCACCGCAGTTGCACCAGGGTTGGATGCACTGCCATACATTCTGCTCCCTCTAGCTGGTCCAGAAGAACTCGATTTAGAGGTGAGATTTCGCGTCCCGTAGGTGCAAACCATTCTTCCTCACTGGATACTCTCAGGAACAAGACAAGCTGCCCTCTGCGCTGCAGTTCCTGCCCCCTACAAAAAAAAGGGAACCTGACCCGGCCCTCCGCTTAATTCACGTCGAAACTCTACTCTTGTTGTGCACGACACGTTGTGGTCGCAATTTCTTGCGAGGTCATGGTGTATATGAAATCATCCGCGCGGCACATTTAGAAGAAACGGCTGAAAAGGTGCGCCATCATCTTTAATAGAGTTGGACGATTCCTGAACTGTGCACGATCAAGGTGTCTGAACACATTGAACGATTGGTGCAACTTATCAAGGGCACAGAAGGACCCGAAACTGTCGGCGATCAAATAGACTCCACAAGCACGCCACTGGAGGGGCACGAAGATTCCGATGACGAAGACAATAAGATTGAAGAAGTTTAGAATATATACATCGAGTACATGCCTTCAATCCCATTGGCTTCTCCTTATCATGAAAATTCAGGATCCGATGACCGATCTTAAGGGCACCGTTACCACGGTCCTGCGATCGTAATTGGCATCGAATAGAATTCCCCGTCGTCCGACATGCAACGTGCACGTTAGCAATGGCGATGGGGGACAATGCCCCATAAGTGAGTCAACAGCGCAAGGGATGGTACGGGAATTCTCAAGAAAGTTTTTTTGAAGTATGCCGACAAATAGCTATGTACTACGGTGTTACCGCATCGGGTGATTGCCAGCGATTGCAAGTGACTCGGCCTGAACCGCAAACTTCGTCTTTTTCTGCCTGGACCTGCCAAACGGGTATACCAAAAACGGCTGGGTGTTGGATCTCAATTTGCAACTTACATATGTGCGCCCTTTCCAGGTTTCTGCCGAGAGCCACCAACTTTGACCGCTCGGTGACTTCCAGGCCAGTGTCGTTTCTGTGTAGTTCATACATACCACCGTTGTCACCAGGCAACGTGGAGCGGGTGAACCGTGGCGCCTACCACCCACTGCGGCGTATGTTGATCAGCCCGCAGCGCTGCCATGGATTCTATCCAAATGACTAGCAACCTGGATCACGACATGGTTTGCTTCATTTTTAGAAAGTGGCCCGATTCGACCGGCAGCCTCGACCTTGGTGGGTAGACGACGTCGTTGCAGTGTAACCCGCATCGACCAATCAACATTGTTTGATTGCTGAGCCCATCGACTCGAACCGTTCCCTGTTAGAGTCTAGCCGAGAGCTCCTGTGGCCAGTCCTTGACTCCCATGATCATGTTGGCAAACGCCGCCACATAATACCATGACAAGGCTTATGATTTTACGGTCTCTTACGACAACCCGTTGCCGACGACGCCCTGCACCCATACAACTTATCGCGAAGCTCCCATCCAGATCTGTCACGGATTTCGCCTCGACAAGGAAATTTCGTCCCAATCGAAAGAAGAGGGGAGCACGAAATAAAATCGTAACGTAACGTGGAAATTCGAGGAGGGCGGAAATCAAGTGCAGGTCGACTCATACGTCCCCAGGCAACCCAGAAGGAGAATATTGCTGAACACGCACTTCATTTCTACGGTCCGCACGGCCTGGATGGTCTGCACGATTTTTCATTCTCCTAGGACAGCCTCACGTCAACCCTTCCCCCTCTTCACGGTCACCCATAAAGTCATAATCAGGGCCTGGGGCCCATTACGCACTCCAGGGATTGGGAACTACTTTTTTTTCGCCGGTATGGGTAGTCTAGAACCTGACACATACGTCCGCCCATGACGTCCCATATGGCACGATGCAATCCATTTTCGTTTTAGGTTCCAAAAGAAGGAAAAGGAAGAGAAGAATAAAAAAAAAAGGCAACCAATCCCATGTCAACCGCACTGGACCCCTCCAATCCCAATTCCCGTACGGTAGCGAACCGCTCGAAGAGGATGGCAGTGTTGTTTCGCGGCCAGTTTCCAATTTGCCAGTGGGAGCGCTAGAATCTCGACTGATCGGATATTGAACTGCCTGGATACACGGACTTCCAGAAGCTTACTCGTGCATGTGCAAGATGCGGTGGTTGGCCGACAGGGGAGGAGCATCGAGCTCCACCTGATCAGCGCGTCCTGGATCTGATGGCGACTTCGCGCTAGCGGTCTGCCCTTGTGTACGGACGGACGGCGTTCATAAACTGATGGGCCACAGGTACATACGCGTCCATCGCACTCTCGCTTGCTGTGCACAACACGCCTCGCCTCTTCTCGACCAGGTTAAAACGCTATTGCCAAAAGGTGTGTGTGTGGGCAAACGCACTTCATAAGTTGCCTTGTGTGATTCACTCAATGGCGTCTAGTACAGCGCCACCGCCGTCATCAAATATTGCTATAGCGAAACGAAACGGGGAAAACGCGCTGCTCGCGCGTGTCGACGCCGTCCCGTGCCTCTCCCAGGTGCTGAAGGGCCCATCATGCGCAGCGGCGGCGAAAACCGACGTGCAACGAGGATTGTTTTTGATGATCATATTTTCATGTGTGATCTGTTAGCCGAATGGTAATTCGGTTCCACCGTGGCAAGCCAAGTCCACTGTGCGTCCTCGGGGGGAAAAAAAAAGGAGACGAAAAGAGAAAGAGAAAAACAGTAAAATGAGGGGGGGAAAAATCCCTCGGACCCCTTGCTCGTTTGGGCGTTTAACTAAAAAATCAGGGTTATGACGTCCTGAACGCCTGCCCCTGCAGGTGTCGTTCGCAACTAACTTAACTTTGTTCTGACTGGCGCCTAGCGACAAACTACCCATTTTCGACCATGACGCGCCCTGAAGACCGTCACATTTTCTTAGCACATGCCTTTTCTGGACTTTTCGCCCGCCCTCCCGGGGTATGAAAGACACGCAAATAACGAGGCAGTGATAGGGTCTCTTTGCCTTGCCCAAAACTGAATGGGTTACGTACGATCATACGCCATGTCTTCAAGGTTAGATTTCTGATATCACCACAGTCAAGCCACCCGGCTAACTGGTTGAATCATCTTCGGAACTTGGCGTTTTCCTAAAGTGCCTGATTCTGCGGAGATCGCACCGATAAGCTTTGAAAAAAGGGCCTAGTTTTGTCGTGATATTCCAAATTGCTACGCAGAGAAGTCCTTTTTTTCGCCAGCTTTTGATCAATCAGCTCGCAGTTTGGTCGTCACCGGAACACGTTTTCTATATGCATTCTGCCAGATCGGTGTAACATTTAAAGTTAAACCAACACCTCCTCTCGTGTGGTGCACATTACAAAAACGGAGTCCATAATCACCGTCCGGGGCCAGCTTCCACCCAGGCGACGTGAGAAGAACGTATGAGCATGCTAACCAAGATTAAAGTCCTTTTTTCCCTCTAACCCCTCCTCCCATGGTCTCCAAAGTCGCTCCTACGGTCCTGAGACCCGTACGAGTCTTCGTCTTCGCTTCCCCCGCTGGAGAGCGCGTTGTTTTCACCCATGGTATGCTGCGAACTCTGACCAGCATTATCGCCGGGGCGCGACCGTGCTTCTCCTCGCGCCCTTTTCTTCAACTACGAAAACAGCAAAAAAGGAGGCAGACGTCAGGCAGTGCAACAAGTTCACGTGAAGATCTCTAAGTGTGTGACGTACAAGTTTGGCATACACGAGGCCACAGGCATTGCAAAGCGTTCTCGGGCCTTTGGTTATCCCATCAGCGTACATGCCGACCGGGGATAAGACGACCCAGAGTAGTGCTTACCGAGTGGCCCACGACGCCATTCAGGCGTTGATGTCGCGTTGCATCCGAGACATGTTTGACCGTCTTGTGTATGTTCGTCTCCCTTCTGTACGCAAAGCGAAAAAGGAAACCGAAAATAAAGCAAAAATATAATAAAAACGTTGATTAGCACCATTCGATACGCCAACAAATTGCATCCGCGGCACTACTTTACCTGTCGTTTTGAGGCTGGTGCGTCCTTGTCGGCAACGCCTGTCACAGGGCGAACATCGGGGTTTGATTGCGAGATCGCGGATTGGAGCACTTGCACGCCGTAGTTCGCGGACTGCAACATGCGCTCTATACTCTCAACCGGCGGCGACCGTGAGGCAGTGAACGCCCCGCCCGGCAGCATACCGCTGGCGTTATCCATGATGAGTCGATAAGAGTCCTGCATCTGGGGAAGGAAATGGGAAGGGGAAAAAATGAAGTGGCGAGCCCTGAGAGTATCAAACTCATGATTACCTTGGCGAAATCCGGACCAGCTCCTGTGGCGGCAGCGGGGGCAATCGATGGTGAGTCTTTTTCCTTCCGTCTGGTCCGCGGCGGAGATGAGTTGTGTGAAGAGGCGGGAAGCGGTTGCGAATACCCGCTCTCCTGCCTCCGTGGTTCGTGGGATGGCGGCAGGTTGTTTGGGGGGAAGCCACGCGCATCTGAGGTGGAAATGGGGGGTGGTGCGTCGGGCCGGGGGGCGGCGGTGGATGTATATGTCATCTCCGACGCTTGCATCGACTGGGAGGTGAAAGGTTGCGCGTATTGCTGAGACGCCCATGAATCTGGAGGTTGCCATTGTTGCTGGGAATGGGCGGAGGACATGTTGTACGGCGCCGATGGGGAGTAGGCGGCGGAGGACGGATACATGTTCGGTTGTTGTTGCGGGGACTGGGTCTGAGACGTGTTTGAGCGCACCGCCCGCGCCGGAGGGGGTTGGGCAGGGGGCGTCGTTTGCTCGAACGAAGCATTGGGGTACGACGGATAGTCGTAGGAGGAACCAGTCTGCTGGTGATGATACATAGTAGGAAAGGCAGGGGTGGAATTGTCGTTATCGGAGACACGGTGGCCTCGCGCGCTTTTATGGGGGAGGCGATATCGCAGGGACAAGGCGAGTGTGTGCAAACTCGGAACGGCGAGCCCGTGATAGGAGATTCTGGGATGCTTGACACGAGGCTAGCTATAAATCCGAAATGAAAGATGAGTGAGAGAAGAGATCAGCATTGAAGGGTGTTCATGATTAGCTTTGGCACCACGCAACGATGAACTGGGCAGGGAGCGGTGCCGCTCCTCGCGGCCGATATGGCTGCGAAAGTTGGGTGCGAGAGCCCGGAGTGAGCGTCCGGAGGCGGTACGAGGGGTGTCAGATGGGAGAACGAGAAGACGCTCACATTTTACGACACAGCTAGGGTGCCTCCGCAGTGCTGCTGGTGTTGCAGCGGTGAAAGTTATGTGAACAGCATCAAAGATCAGCGAAAACAGCCGCGAACAAGCTGAGGTGCATGAACACAGACTATAAGTATTTGATTCCGCTGTCAGTTGTCAACGGCTAAGGGTAACTTGGCAAGTGCTGGTTGGCAGCGGGGGCGTCGGAGGCTGATTGCCTGAATATTTTCGATCGCTCCTTGTAGTTGACCCGTTCAAGTTCGAGAAGGGAAACTTTTCATTTCGTTGAATTCGAGTTCACGACAATTCAACCACACTGGCCGTCTGATCGACTTGCAACCCCTTTTAGAACTCGCGAGGAGGCCGCACTGCACCCAGCCTGTCGACAGAAGTTAATTATAATGATGACCCTCTCAGAATGAACTTTTATGTCCCAACAAACTCGATATATATCCAAATGTCCGTCTATTAGATAAAAATGCGAGATGTCAATATGATAATGACAATTGCGACTCCTTCATATCGAAGCGAGCGACCAGTCGTGCGATTAGTAGAACGTTATCCAGATTGTAAGTGACTCGGCCCTTTCGTCATCTTGCTGTCCAGCCCCTCTCCCGTCATGCCCACATCAGAGACGCTGCTGAGGGCCAGCTCGTCGTCCTCGTCGTCCCCGTCCTCGTCCTCCTCTCCTTTTGGCTTCGCACCGCTCTTCGCGACGCCAAGTCCACCAGCCGCACGCTCCTGTGCTCGCCTCCGTCGGCGAAGAATCTGCTTTCGGTCCCGAATCGCGCGGCGGTACTCCAGCCCGTCACCATAAAATAGCGAGTACTCGCACCGCGGACAGATCCATTCCTCCGCAGGATTGACGATCTGCGCTTTCGGCGTCGTACTCTCCTTGCGTCGACGAGGGGGGAGCTCTGCGGTGAGAAACCGAAGAGGCTGCGGCGCTACCGACTTGTGTGCATTTAGGGTGGCCCGAGCTGGGTTGACGTGTCCGGAAGAGGAAAGACGAGAAGGGACGTAATTGTTACGGTGGTGCGGATTTGACGCAATCGCAAGCGCGTTACGCTTTTTCTTCTTGCTCCCGCGAGCTTTGCCTGATGGGGACAATTCCAAAGAGTCCACCGATTGGTCGCCACCCAGTGGCGGGGCCTGTATTTTTCCTGACCGGTTCGTCCGAGATGCTCTGCTGGCAACAAGAGCTGCCTGGTTTGCTTCCGCGGCAGCTTTAGCGACTCTCGCTGCTTGTCGTGCAAGCTCGGCTTCGAAACGTGAGCGGAGTGCGAGCACCTCTTCTTTCGTCGCAATAATGCGATTAGAGGCTGATGATAAAACCCGAGACGATCAAGCTCTACCGTCAGCGGAGAACAACGAAATCACCACTCACTCGCACTCGGAAACGTAAACGTGAACTGTGCGGTCGGGAACACAGCACCCCTCTGAGTCACGGTGGCCTGGTTGCGAGCGGTCGCCTGCGCCACTGCAGCACGGGCCAACCGAGGACCTCGTCGACGAGATAGACGCACTTTGGGCGGAGCGGAGTCGGAACTGAACATGGTGCTGACGAAGGGCAAATGCGTGGATAGTGCCTGATCAAGCGCAAGCGCATCTCCAAGCGACAAGGCACCCAGGACGGTCGCGAGCTGACGCTTTCTGTGTTTGAGCAGCTCCTTGTGCTGCAAGCCCGCGAGCGTCGATGGGGTAATCTTGCCCTTCCTCGATTGGGCCAGCGAAGAGGGTGGGCTGACGAGAACGTCGAGATCTGGACTCAGCCTCCCCATCACCGTCGACAGCACGCCGTTGCCCATATCTTCCTCTGCGCTGAGTGGCAGGCTCACCTCCCTCCCGTTTACAGACCCAGACATGTTGGCCGGGACCTTTCTCTTCTTCGTGTTTCCCGGCTGTTGCAGATGGTCTATGTAATCGCTTTCGCTGTGATCTTCGTCCTCCTGCTTGCCGCCCGGTCCCAGCCCTTGGGCGAGCTGCTGATAGACGGAACTCAGATCAAAGGTCTGAGAGAAAGATCCTGAGGGATTCCCGTCGAGGACCTCGCTTTCGATGCTCTGTGTGATATCGCTACCGCCGAGCACGGAGGAGTAATAGGATTGCAGGGCTATTTGAGATGAAAGAGAGTCGGTACACGCGATGAGCTCCTCTGCGAGTGATTCTACACCACCAAGCAAGTCGGCCATGGGTTGAATGAGGTCGTCTGGTTTTGAGACGTGTTCAACCACGTCTGATGTGCGCCTGCGTTTAGGTAACGGCTTGAGCCTCCTCAACGACGGAACTTCCGATGCATCGAAAGCGGCAGGCGAACTTGAAGCTTGGTGATGCAACATCGTCGCAAGAAATTTTCGAAGCAGACGCTGTCTGATCCGCTGGAGAGAACAAAAGTGAGGTGGTGAAGAAACACGAGCTGACGTGTAGCCGGAGCTCGCTGGCTGAGAAGTGTCTTTGTCGTGAGATCAGGGTGGCACCGGCGGAAAACGTGCAGGGTGTGATATTATTCCGGAACTCTCACTGAAATTACAGGTCTAGGTGCGTTGCCATTGAATAAGAAGTGATAGTACGGTACATGATAATGCGATGCTCTAACAGTAAATAGTGTCTCGTGATGCAATGGAGGGATATCAAAGTAATGTCCGACTTGCGCATCGCAATGCCAATAAAAGATGGGGTATCGCGAAACGGAAGACTGACACTAAGGATAGTATGTGTAGCTGCTCATGGCTACGGCCTGCGTTTATCTCTATATAATGCGGATGATAATGTGACGATGGTGGCGCGTGCTGGAATGTAAAGCGAAACGACAGTGGAAAAAAAACGCGCCAATGAAACTAGAAACACAGACAGAATAAGATAGGCCGTAATCTTCATGATGAGCAGATGCAACGAGACAAATCCATTCGAAAGAGCAGCGCAAAGGTTGGAGCGATTCAGAGAGAGCGAGAAACAGATAGCGACAACGACAGGACCGGTTTATTAAATAATGGTTTTCATGAGACCGGACCGATAATGAGCTTGAAGGATCGCGTGTGAGGAAAAGTGAGCGACGGCGAAATACTTGCAATGATTCTTGCTCAGGGCTCTTTTTTCACCACCAGCTGGACCCACCATTGCCGTAACTGTTTCCGCCTCCACCATAACCACCACCACCAAAAGATGGCCCTCCTCCGTATCCCCCTCCCCGACCATTGTATCCACCATAGCTTCCACCGCCACCATAGGTACCACTTGATTGGCGGAAGTCCCGGTTGTTACCACGGCCTCTTCCACCTCCACCTCCACGACCACGTCCTCGGAAACTGCTGCCAAAGGTCGTCTCCTGAACCACACTATCCAACCACGGAGGAATGTCTTGATTGGCTTCACGGAGCAGTTCAACCAAGTCCCTAACAATGTTCTTGTTGCCGCGGTTGAAGAAGGCAGTGGAGACACCTGTGTTGCCCGCACGGCCTGTACGACCGATGCGGTGCACATAATCGTCGATGTCAGAGGGTAGATCATAGTTGATAACGTGGGTGACGTTGGGAATGTCGAGACCGCGAGCTGCAACAGCAGTAGCAACGAGAATAGGAGTCCGCCCAGTGCGGAATGTTTGCAATGCCATTTCACGCTCGCGCTGGGAACGGTCGCCGTGAATGGAAGTAGCGGGGAGATGGTTTGTCATGAGGAAGTCGGAGAGCATATCGGCCATCCTCTTGGTCTCAACGAAGACGAGGGTTAGACCACCCGGAGGTTCGGATGCAAGGAGGTCAAGTAAAACAGAGCGTTTGTCAGGGTCCTCAACATACTCAATCTTCTGGGTGATGTTTTCTGAGGTGGACCCTACACGCCCAACGGAGAGGAAAACGTAGTCTTTAAGGAAATCCCGAGCAAGCATTTGAATATCGCGTGGGAAGGTCGCACTGAACATGAGGGTTTGACGATCCTGGACGCCGGCCATATCCTCGCCTTGTACGATGCGCCTGATCTGGGGTTCAAATCCCATATCCAGCATGCGATCAGCCTCATCGAGGACGAGGTAACGAATATTTGCTAAGCTTATACGACCTCGCTCGATCAAGTCCACAAGACGTCCGGGAGTGGCGCTAAGCAGATCGCAACCACGCTCAATCTGACGCAATTGTTGACTAATATCGGCACCTCCGTACACGACGGCGGGGCGAACCCAGGAGCGATAAGCGAATTTACGTGCCTCCTCGTGAATCTGGCTAACCAGCTCGCGAGTGGGAGCTAGAATCAGAGCGGTGGGGTAGGCTTTACGTGCGCGGGAGTAGCTTGCGTTGGCTGATTCGGCAGGTGGGGCACGGGGCCCGGAAGCGAAGGACGCGGATAGGATGGGGAAGAGGAAACCTCCCGTTTTCCCTGAGCCCGTCTACAGTTACACGTTAGCTGACACATGATTACCGAAAGCGAAATAAGGTGCGAACTCACCTGAGCACAGGCCATTAAATCTCTATTGGCAGCAACAATGGGGATGGAATACTTTTGAACCGGAGTCGGCGTAGTATAATGAGCGAGGGAAATGTTCTCAAGGAGAACGGGGTCAAGTGGTGGGTTCGTGAAAGCAACGACTGGTTCAGGTACTCCTGCACCAGTAGCTTCGACGGGGATATCGTCGTATTTCTCGAAATTGATGCCAGTATGTTGCTTGGAGGGGTCAGAAGGATCTCCAAAAAGCTCCTTCTCGAGACGCATGTTGCGAGACCCGACGGCGTGAACACCATTGCGCCACACGCCAGCACCAGGCGTATCGCGAGGGCCATCTCCTCGGCTCTCTCTCGAGGACCAGCCATTTGAAGAAGGGCGTCCTGCCCAGTCATTTGAAACTCCCCCACCACGGGGGGAGCCAAACGCACTGTTTGCGAAAGGGCTGGGTTTACTCCTATCGTTGTGACCACCACGCAATGGCTCATAACCACCACGAGGGGATGCACGTGGATCGTTCCAGCCGGACCTGAAAGAGCGCCGGTCAGCTGCGGAGTTGCGTGGATAAAGATAGCGTGCGACCGACCCATTTGCGGATGGAGCAGGGGATGGGGTGGAGACGGCGCGCTGCGCACTTCTCAAGTGAGGTGGAACATATGTAGAGTTTGTCCCGTTGATACCGAGAGAAGCTATCTCGAGAGAGTGAGTACGATATATGCGGTGCTTCCGAATAGTAATAAAACTGACCAAACTGAGTCTCGAGACTTGCGTTACCGTTTACAATTCCATTGGTCATATTAGAAGTGAATGATTGAACTTGAAAGTCCTTTTTTTTTTCTGTACCGGGTTGTGTTTTTGTGATGATGGAAGAAAGGGAAGGAAAGCCGAGACTCACGAGATTGGCAAGAAGGGAAAAAAAAAAAACTGCTGACAAATATTCCCACGCTCTGCCTTGCCAACTTTCGAACACGTTTCTCTTTGAAGGAAACAATGGCTCAACATGCTCAACCGGGCCAACCTCAGCCTCAGCGGCCACCGCAGATGATGCCTCCTCCTCAACCAGATCCAGTCATGCAGGCGCGCATCGATGCCGATTTTAGTCAGGTCGACCTCGCCATCGGCGGACCTGGACATGCGTTCGCGTTCTGCAACAAGCACAAGGTCGAAAAGTGTGACCAGTGCAATCTAGACTTTACCGGTCTCAATCGCATCTCCAAAATTTTGGTCACCAATCCTAACCTCCGCTGTCCGCCGCCCCCAACCGTAGTCCAACAAAAGCTGTCCCAAGCCGTGACAAATACCAAGGACGAGGGAAACGTGCGCCCACACTCTGTCATAGCATACGCAGCCACTCATATCAGTACATAGAACCTATACAAAACCAATAAACACAAGGAGGCGCTTTCCAAGTACAATATGGCCGCAAGCATCGCAATGCAGCGTCCACCTTGGGAGAGTTCAGCGGTGGTTCGAGAGGAGTTGTCCACTGTCGTCTCAAACAGATCGGCGACCCTGTTTGAGCTTGGTGATTATCTCGGCGCCTTGGCTGACGCAGAAACTGTCATCACCATTCGCCGTAACTGGCCAAAGGGTCACTTCAGGAAGGCAAAGGCACTTGTGGGTCTCGGACAACTCACAGAAGCCATTGAATCTATATCCCTGGGATTGCAATTTGAACCAAACAACGTGGTAGGTGCTAGTGCTTCCGTTCAACTTGCCCGCAGCTTATCTCTGCAGGAATTGAATGGTTATTTGACCGAAATCCAAAAACTTGCTGAATCCCGTGGTTCTGCAGCACCGACTTCTGAAGGTACGGTGTTGCTTCCTCGCGCGAAGCGCTCACCAATGAACTCGATCGCTAGACCCGAGTCATTGAATGCATCAACAGCTTATTCTTTGATGGGGCCTTCTCGGGCGATGTGCGCAGCGTCCGTGAACATGTACAGCATGCCCACGGTTTTCAAATGGGGCAAGAGAAGGCATATTGCCTTCATCGGAGTTGATTCTTGTACACCTTAGCTCCGAATTTTACTGCCTTCTTTGTCTTGTCGTCTGACGAAGATACACGACTTTCGCCGTCCTGGTTAACTCGAAGCAGCGCAGTGCGTTATGAATGGCATCTGAACTTCTAGCCCATACTATGTATGTCCCAGGTGTGTCAGCTTGAGTGTCTTGCACAGCGATCGTACTTCAACTCTCACGCGCACGAGCAGTTCGTTCGCGGGAGCGCCACGATCATACTTGAATACATGATATATGAAAACCGCGCTCACTCTTGTGTTTCGGGTTCGATGCCTATGTACAAGTCCCCCGTCACCGACCGGAAACTTTCTCTCCGACAAGTTCCTTAGCCTATGACACTACACTGTCATCTACTTTGGCTTCCTGTGGTCAGTCCTGTATGAATAATGAGGCTGTGTAACCAAGTCGGCCAACATTATGTGCTTCTGGAAGCGGATTTCGAGTCGGACTTTTTAGAGTCATATTACAATCATGGTGCGGTCGGCCATGAATATCTCCATCATGGCCGATTTTGAATGGATGCCTGGCAAGACATGCCTAGATATGGTGGCGGACCTGGCTACGGAAGATCACTCCGGACGTATTTACCTGGTAGATGAAGCAACGACGCTGTGGGATCCACTGTAAGTGCCCCCTTTTCTGGTAGGCGCAGTTTAGTGTTGTGCGATCGAGATTTCAAGCCGGCTGCGGACGAAGCCCGGTTCGGAGTATCTTGGATTGCAGGGGATATAAAGACCAGGTGGTCTCGAGGACGAGTATTCTAGCCAACTTCGTTCTCTCGGATTCACTGGTCTCTAGTAAGATTGCTTCGCTGGCCTCCCTCTCTTGGATGCTGACCCCGGTCGCAGCCAGCTCTACTCAAAAAAACCCAACTCCACACCACACCATTCACAAGATATGTTTATGAACACTGTAAGTATGCTTCCCGAGGCAGGGGCGCAGTCTGCTGAGCCTTTTTCGCAGGACGTTCTCGAGGGTCGTTCTCTGGTCGGCCATCGCATAGCGCACAAGGATGTGCCCTATGGCAAACCCGATCCTACCATCTCCACCAGACCCGCGCCGCCACGTCCCCTGCGGCCGACTAGACCAACGGGCACCAGATAGATAACGGACATGGTTCTCGGGGTGCAGAGACTCCAATGCGCTCCCGAAGCGGGGTTTCACCTCCATGAATTTATGATGTGCTTGTGTGAAACCTGTCGTCCTTCGTTGGAATGCAGTTGTCGTGTTTAACCATGTATATCCTTCGAAGCGGCTTCGTTGACCGGGGATTGAGAGTACTGAACAACCGGGCACTGCAAGCGTGTTCGGACGGCATCGGACGCTTCCCCGTTCAGGCTACGGCTACATCACAAGTTGACGAAGTTGGCGGGGGTTGGTAAAATGTAACCGTTCATGAAACCATAATGAGATGCCAACTCATGGTCCCCCGTCGCATTGGGGTGTCTCTTGTGTTCCGCAGTGCCTCCGTCAAATATCCGACGTTCGAAAAGGGGTCATTCATTAGAACAAAGTCTAACCATAGTGGTATAAATTACCCTGTGAAAGGGTTAGCAAGAAACCCGTCAATATCTCCCGACGACCGCAAGCTTGGTACTACCACCAGATCCAACAGTCCCTTTGATAGTTATATCGAGGGCGGCGTCGAATTGCCCGGTTCCCACAGCTGGACTCCAGTGGGAAACTATACGCTGGCGGTATGCGGTATCTTTGCAAGCAAGCCGCTAATTACACATCGAGCACGATAAATCTACGGAGCCAGTGACTCGATTGCTCATCAGAACGTTCATGTGACGTTTCTAAATATCGAAACTGACATCAATGTCGAGCTCCGTTCGGGAATTACCACCGATTGCGAAATAAACGCCATGCATCGCTGCACGATGGCATAATCATGAAGCCACCCAAGGCTGCCCAACTGTCGGATCTAAATGCGGAGTCCGATGGGGAGAAAGAGGGCCGGAGGGAGGGAGACTCTTAGACCTCAAACTTTATTTCTCATCCACTTTCGGGTCCCTCGCTCGGGGTCGACTTTACGTCTGCGCCGGAAGTGTCATCGATCTTGAGATCCGCAGGAAGAGAAGTGGAAGGCACTGCGGGTTCACCGCCTTCCCATCCTTCTACGGGTGTGCGGTCGGCATTTTCGACTCGTAGAAAGTGCTCGGGGGACAGGAAGCCATCGACGTCGCCCTCTGTGAGGACGACACCGTTCTCGGAAAGATGAAATTTGATTCCCGCGTCGAGTGCTTTTTGCACATTTACGAAGATCAAGATCTCGGACGATTTCCGCATGCCTGTGTTATTGCTGCGCGTGATGATCGCTTGATGACCAAGAAAACGTACACTTACCGCTTATAACATTACTACCTGGGACATTTTGTGCGAGATGAATGTGGTTCCGATTCATTTTTGACAGTCCCTGGATAGCTGAGGAAAGAGCTCAGAGAACGGGCGGCAAGAAAATAGAAAAAGATAAGCCAACCTATGAGTTTCCAAGCTTGTTGTGTCGTGCCATGGACCGCCATGGGGATGTCAGATGCTGACAATATAGGTTGTAGATCAACCTTGATATCCTAGATCACACATCGAGTGTACGACTCGCGGAAAGTTGCGAAAATGCCAGACCTTCATAGAATGACCTTGGTTGGCCCGTATCCACCACCCATCTACGGTAGATTCTGACGCTTGGGGCTCAAACAAGAGATGGTATCGCGACTTTTGATCACGTTTCACGATTTCCTGGAGCTGCGAGAACGTGACGTCGGTGAACATGGGGGTCGAAAGCTGTCTGGGAGCGTGAACTCCATCGATCGCCATTGTGTGGGTTTGTGGGCTCACCACGTCCGAGACCCTGGCATATCCATCCCGACGGATGTTCAAACCCGCCTTTTCTGCGCCATGGCGAAGTAACCACGAGAGACTCTTCGAGATTCGGACGCCCGGCGAGTCTCTGGGATGTCCGCGCAATTTAGTAGGAGAAGGACCTTTCTTCGCTGACTTGTCTTTTCTGGCTTGGGCCCGTTGTTCCTCCATTATCTGTCGGTAAGCGTACGAGCGCTGACTCGAAAATTGCCTGTGCCCTCCAGATATGAATACGGCAGTGTGCTGGGTGATCTCGGTTAGTCTGGCGGTATGAAGAGTGGACTTCATCAACCGCCCATGATCGGTTATCATAGGTGGAAACTACCGATTGTTATCAATTGCAACCGAAGTGAACTTTCCACCCATCGCTAAGCGCCAAAGGCTAAATATCTCGACACGACAGCCTCATGTCGATGATAGCCATCGTGCCGCAGTCTACATCAACCTAGTGGCCTACTGCCATCACTTCGAAGCATTACAAGACTCTCCAGAATGTCTTTTCCCCATTCCTCGAGGTGGTCGGGTCTCAAGGAGTACATCTCACAACCTCGCGAAATTCGTCACTCGCATTCTTCTGGCTGGACGGCCAGTGTGGCTGGCGAAGAGGGTCAACCTCCAGGACGCCACACGCTTCACAGCTGGAGTAGGTGGGCGGGCCAGAAAATCCGAAGGAACACTGAAGACGTCGCTACCATCGATGAGGTTCACCTCTTTCCTGGGTGGGCGACAAAACGGCCAAGAGACATTCCCGGCGGGCACGAGAGTGAGTCGCTCGATGGTTTTCCTTCCTATTCGCGTGCCAACGGCCCCTGGGTCCGTGAACAGATGGTTTCGACGTCGTGTTCCATGTCTCTGGATTCGCAAGGTCTCGCAAAACGCCTGAATTCCTGACACGCTCGCAGCGTGCGTTCCTCAGGATTGCCAGATGTAAGGATATTTAGCGCTTGAGAGACACCGGACACAGCTGACCGTGATGATGACAGCCTTTGCGCATATCCCGAAACACCAGCCGGTCTCGCACACACCAGACTCTCAGGAACCGCAAGACTTCGAGGCAAGCCTGCATCTCCCACCCCGACCAAGCGACATTTCCGATGACTATGGTGTCGAGAGTATCGACGCCTACTTTCGCGACAGTGGGAACCAAAGCCAAGAGATGGACGATGTCCATTTCGCTCCTCAATTGCCCGCAGATAGTGGTATATCTGCCGAAGTTGCACGGATGCACGAAAACATAGAGTCTCGCCTCAGGCTGTTCTGGGCGTCATCATTGCATTCGCGGAGAGTTCAGTTCTCCGTTTTCCTGCGGTCACCCGATCCTCAACCCCACCGACAATCACCAGAATTACAGCCTCTCCTGACGAAGGAGATGCTGACTCGATCAGATGGTCACTTTTCAGGTACATTCACGCTAGACTGGAATGATATCTGCACACACCCAGTGGGCGCCCATATTGCACTCAGTCAGACACACGTCGAACATGAACTGCTCGTTGAGGCACGTGTCATTAACGCGGACCACAATCCACATCTCCACGAGACGCCTGCAACCATGATGCATATACCGATATGCTATTCGACTCTGCGTGTCATCTCCGACATTGATGACACTATAAAGATCTCAAGAGTGGTGGATGGCGCACGTGCAGCTTTCAACCAAGTGTTCGTCAAAGACTTAGAAGATACAGTCATTCCTGAAATGGGAAAATGGTATGATACAATGTGGAAGCGCGGAGTTCGCTTTCATTATGTGGTCTGTCTACATCTCCAATTCTTTGCGCAGGTCCTTACTTTTCTGGCAGTCGAATTCCCCCTTTGAACTTCTCCCGGTAATAAATGATTTTATCGGCATTTCGAAGCTCCCCTTCGGTTCGATCCGTCTTCGCTCCTATACGGGACGGTCACTCTTCAACGGTCTTCTATCAGCACCAGCAGCAAGGAAAAGAGCCAATGTCGTGGAATTTCTGGATCATTTTGCGGATTCA
The DNA here is from genome assembly GCA_038089755.1 of Leccinellum rugosiceps. Taxonomy (NCBI): domain Eukaryota; kingdom Fungi; phylum Basidiomycota; class Agaricomycetes; order Boletales; family Boletaceae; genus Leccinellum; species Leccinellum rugosiceps. The sequence goes on along the minus strand of JBBPLL010000011.1, from coordinate 65,697 downwards.
AAGTTTATTCTTATCGGAGATTCGGGAGAACAAGATCTAGAGTTATATTCTGAGCTGGCTGGCGAGCGGCCTCGTCAGATCGCTGGCGTATTTATCCGGGACGTGAGCGCCGTTGGCCTCGAGGATCCAACTGGCCCGAAGGTGGGACTTGGATTGATCGATTCGCCAATGCAGCACAGGTCGAGGGGGGGTACTATGCCTCTCCCAAGCGGCCACGCGACATCACATGCGCTACGGAAACGTGCGGCTTCGGATACGAACATATCCTCTATACATCCTGGCATGATACAGATTCTTCGGCGAGGTACGGGTACGGAGGAAATCCGTTCCCCCACATCGTTTTCCATGGAACCTCTACCCGACTCCAGAATCTTGTCCCGCATGTCTGAGGAATCATCTAGCTCCTCCTCTTCAAGTTCTTCCTGGTCCCCGAGTCTACGTTCGTCACGCCGACTTGCCACGGAAGCAGAAAAGAAGCGACGGGAACTACAGAAGCGAGTGGATAGGGCGAGGCTATTGATGCCGACGCATGTCGTACTGAGAGTGTTCGAGAACCCAGAGGAGTGTGTGGAGACGGAATGTATAATCGAGGATCTCATGCGTCAACGTTGATTTTTCTCTATTTTCTCTTCTCTTCTTTTCCGTATTCCTCTTCGCTTCTTCTGACTTGGTCACGGGACACGGCCGCCGAGCAGGCCGTGCAGGCGTAAGTCTACGCCATTTCAAATTTTCCGTTGAAGGAACCACATTACGCCCGTCAATTACATGCTCTTGGTTGTTCGCATAGTTTTTACTTCAATGTAGTGGTTTGAATTGATGACCGTCTCACGTTGGTTCGTTGCATGAGTAATAAGCAGAGCATGTTCCCCGAGCCCCACGGAGTGACTCATCAAGATATCCATATCAATCTACCTCCCTGTTCATGGTTTCTAGTTGACGCTTCTGTCAGACGAATCCGAAATGGCCCAATTCTGTTCTGCTATTCTCGTACACGGTATCGTACAACATGTGGGCGTGTCGGCGATAAATAGTAAAATACACCAAGAAGTGAAAGCTGAGTCATGGCGGAACCGCACAAGTATCTCGCTGGAAATATCCTAGGAGTTGGAGTTTCCGCCGGTCTGGGTCATGCCGCCGCTGCAGCCTGTGGTCGTCTGTTTGGAACCCCCGACGAGAGTGTTTTCCCCCCTTCCCCAGAACACTCCTTTGATCCCGGCTTTCTTGTGGGGAAAGACATCACCCTGACCGATGGTTCAGTCTCTACTTAAACTCTGGATTCTGAGCTCCTTGTAAATGAGAGTTTACCTTTGGGTTGCGCATCGTGTGTAGTTGAGACGTGATGATGTCGTTGGAAGGTATACGTAGCTCCACGCCTGGGTATGAGGGAGGGTAAGTGTTGGAAAGAGAGACGTCGAGGAGTTCGCTGACTGACCAGCTAGTCACAGGGGGACTATGAATTGACTTGACGTCTACTTACGACGGTGAGCCTTCTCTTTATACGTAGCAGTCGCTGCATATGTTTGGCGCTCCGTCCCTCGACGACGCTTGGGAATATCTGCAACTTGACAAGGAAATCCCTGAAAGCGCTCGTGTCAAGAACGGGGACAACAATCGCGACGGATAATCGGCTGTGGCACAAATGGTAATTTGGCCCAGTGACCCCAGTTTGGCACGCGGTGACGGTGTGTCGCCGATCTGTATCACGAGAACCCTCGACCAACGAATTAAACCAACGATGATTGACGATAGCCGCGGGTCGTGCCCATGCGGTCATTATCGTGAATTGAACGTGTCTTGCCCACCTCTACGATTCGTTCACTCTCGAATGATATGAACGAGAAGTCGGAGCGTCGGTGAGCCCGTCGACCCGATCCTTCTTGTCGTGGGCTTGATATGGTTACGATGTACGCCTTGTGAGAGCTAATCCTCTTTGGGCCAGCGCTCCCAGTTTCGAGCGCCTGTAAAAGAACGACAGGGTTTAGTTTGATGCCCCTAACATTGGCCACCGTTGACAGTCTTCAAATTCGTGCCGCAGCACTAGTGGAGTCGGTGAGATGAAATGAGACTGTGCGCATGCTGTAAGAAGAAGCCTCAGTCAGGAACAGAAGACTTCTTGATGGTCGGATACTGATTTTCCCTGAAACCGGTGACTTCTTGTTCACCCTCTCACCTTTCTCTTGACGTATTAGTTATCCCGTCTTACCGACGACGGCCATTGGTGCTGATGGCAAAAACAGGTGGTGTTAATCAAGAAAAAGTGTGAATAGCAAGAGATATTTAACGATGACCGGCGTGAACGGACTCACACATTTGTCATCAGCAAGCGCCGTCGTTTGGAAGATAAAGGAGTGATCAGTAGACAACCACCCATCGGGACTTTTTCCAGATTGTGCACGCAGACACACATGTCAGGACAATCGGGGTGTGATGTTCCCCGGTCGGAAATGCGTTCGACAAGATGGTTTTGTTGGACGGCGTTTGATTCCTGCAAAACGCATCTGCGTGTCTTCACGGCACGAGCCGAGGCTGCGGTCAAATAAGACAACATGATACGCGGACAAGATAGCCGTGATTCATTCTTCGGTCGGATGGAATGCGGAGACGAATTGTGGAGCTCAGCCAAGGGGCACCTCGAGGCGCCGCGGCATGCCAGCTACCGGTAACGATCGATCAATTGTACATGATTGAGCAGTAAGAACCTTTTGTTTTGCTAGGTCACGCGCTACTTCCTTTTTGAAATGAGCGAAGGAGATAAGCCAAGTGAGGAAATTCTGCCACTGGTCAGAACGTGCGTGTGAACGGATGGGTTTGTACTCGCAAGTTGGTGCGTGCCTAACTCTGCTGGCGAAGGGAACGATCGGCTGAATTCTAGTCAGCAGGCACTTTCATCCATCATGAGAAGTCATCACTTCGTCCAAGCCAAGTTGATGGACATGCCTGTGTTCTCTGCGATGCGATTTTAGGCACGTGAAGTACGCGGAGTCCCGCAGAGACGAAATGTGTGGTGATTGTGTAAGTTGCCAAGAGTCAGCCTGCGCATCTTGTTGGGGACCCAGAGAAGGCTGAATCAGCGACTTGCAAAGCATGACAAAGTGGTCAGTCCACTGAATGTGGAACATGCAATCTATGATATACCTTTTACCGTACTACAATGAGACTCGCCTTTAACGAAGCAGCTCGTTGAATTTGGCTGCCTTCCACTCATCATCACTGGATGTAGGAGAGCCGGGTATATGGCCTTCACGAGGTCTCCAGTTTTCACCTGGCATTAAGGATTCGTTGTAGTCGTCTTCTTCAGTAAAAGGTTATCCCGGCTTCCATATCACCTACTTCATCTCTGCTGCTATCTAAAGCGCCAACGATCGATGCAAACCTTGCGTGCCCCTTCGATTTGATGCAGTAGAGTGGGCTAGGCTAGAGGCACGAGGTAGAGGTGAGGTAGCGCACTCGACCGTAAATATCGCAATGCCATGTCAGTATTCCAGCGATCTAGTCGAGTTGTGCGTCCCATGACTTCTGCGAACCGCTGAGTCCGATGATCGATCCCCATGAATGAAACTATCTACTAATACCTCTGTTTCATCGATTGCGAAGGCCAGGGTCTCCTCTGTCGTTTTCATGAAGGCGGGCATGATAATGATCAGGGAAAGAACTCAATAGACGCGGATAACTGGCGGTGCTGTGGTGGCACTCCCGCTAAAGTTGCAAATTTTTTAAATCTGGCCCTTCTCGGGTTTGGTTTTTACTACCGACCGGGAACAAAGTTTTTTCACATAAATGGGGATAGCCGGGTGTGGCTGCGCAACTGGACTAAGCTGTGGGACACCACCAGACACGTGAGCAAAGTGGAACTGTCGTCTGGAAAAAAATCGACAATCGGAGAAACCACCTCATCTCAATGGACTCTCAGGAAGCAAGTGAGCCCTCTCCCCACGTCCATTGATCTTACATCCAAAGTCAAGGGACGACAGGTCCTGAATACGGGATTTCGTGATTTGTAATGGGGTATGGACTGGACTTCTGTCAAAAAAGACAGCGAGTGCACCGCACGTATACTGGCTGGCATTCACGATGACCACAGGGCCGCCACTGGCCGCGTGCTGGAGTTGGGAGAAGGAAGAGGCAAAAAGGAATCGAGCAAAACCGGGCAGTTTGCGAATTTTGGTGATTGTGGATTGCAGGTCAATATTAAGAGTGTACAACCTGTCGTGCCGATCTGGACCTCGTGGATGAGATGTGTCGTGTATTTCTGATGAAATTCGAGTAAACTCGTCTGCAAGGGCCTTTCCTTCCTGGCCCGACGTGATGACGTCTTGAAGGGGGGAAGGGAGACGGGCAATCTGGTTCCAGAATACACCGCGACCTTGCTCCAGCAGTCCGATCGCTTTTTTGCATGTTGATTGCGGAGACAAGCAGAAGATGCATCGATCGCTAGCTCATATCCACAAGTCGTTTGTAACGATGGGAAAGACTAAGTGCCACATCGTTCAATGACGTTAGCCGATCCGGGTGCCCTGATGGGCGAAGGCCAAGAGCTTGTCTCCAAAGGATGATGGCTTCGTTGAGGTCCGTCAGTTCTCCAGGGCGGTTGTAACGATCGGAGAGAGATATTGTGACATTATTTAACGACATCGGACGATCCGGATCCTCTGACTGGCGAAGCTCCGAGTCTAGGGCTTGTCTCCCGAGGATAATGGCCTCATTGAGGTCAGTCATTTCTCCAAGCCGGTTGTAACGATCAGAGAGACAGAGTGCAACATTGTTTAGCGACGTTGCACGATTTGAGTGCCCTTCTGGGCAAAGCTCCAGTGCTTCTCTGGAGTAGATAGTTGCTTCATGGACGTCCGGTATCACTCCTAGATGGTTGTAACGACGCTGAAGATGAGTGACAAGCTGGGTTAGTGGGCTCCATCGCTCGTGGTACCTGGGTGGGCAACGATCCAGTGCTTGGCGATTAAGGATGACTGCCTCGCTAATGTAGACCATTCTGTCCCCTTTCTGAAACTTTGCGAATGCGATCTTTGCTCGTGAAAGTATCTCATCGAGCGAAACAAACACCTCTCCCGGGCCAAAGGGGTCCGTCCTATCATGAGCTTTCCCATGATTGGCACAATGAGACAACTGTTTTTTTAGCTGATACAAACGTTATTTCAGTGCTCTTGTCGCAGAGAGAAGAAAATCAGTGGACCAGGCTGTAAAGTAAAAAGGAGAGCATACGCGGAGAAAGCACGAAAGAATAGACCCGTCAAACGTTTGTCAATCCTCATCTGAAACATTCCTAAACACGGGCAAGAGAGCCAAGAACAAATCCACGTCAATAATCTCCGTCGGTTGTTTAAAGTTTCGGACCGAATGGCCTCTTGTATAGTGCCTGCTTGAACATACGGATCGCATCCTGCTGCGATTGTCCGAATCCCACGTATTCATTTTTGGAGATGCATCCAGTTCCTTTGATTGAGGTCAGAGTACGCCAAATACATGCGAATATTAGGGACTTTCAATATTTCCATTTAAGGATGTTTGTTTCCACGGCCAACTTGATGCCACGTGATGGTGTCACACTTTGTGACACGCCTTTATAGAACACACAATGCTCGCAGTCTTGTTCCTTCACCACATCCACGACCGCGACAGTAACTCTATCATTGCCTTTAGTTATCGAGGTCAGTCTTATTTGGCGGTCGGAAATATATTTGACCTGCATTGCAGCCTTGTTCTCTTTCCCCTACCTAGATCCTGATGAATAACACCGCGAGGAGTTCACGTCGCACCAACGCTCAGCGACGGCAGCCTGTGACCATATCGAGCCCTACACCTTTACCTAGCCACCGCAGACGCAGGTCCAGATCGCCCGACCCACAGCCGACCCAAGCATACGGTCAACCCAACGTGGCCCGCAAACCTGATACGTCTTCTGCCGACCAAAATAGACGAAAGAAACCTGGAAATCCGTCTCTTCCAACGTCGGGTTCTAGACCTTTTCTGGTGGCCATCGACGATGCCAATTCTGATCGAGGACGCAAGTCCAAGGTAAAACCCCGTTCGCACAATCGTCACCTTGCGGAGAATGTTCCTCGTGCGAACGCGTCTCATGCGTCGGAGGCCTCTACCAAAAGGGAGAGATCAAAATCCCGAGAATCAATCAAGGCGAAGGGGACCGCCTCAGACGCTGAGGGATCGGGAAGGGACGCCCATGGGATTATCGACACACACGTTGACTATGCCGGACCTGTTGCCACTGCCGAGTTCGCAAAATTGAAACGAGAGTTTGATGGTTTGAAAAGGGTACGCATATATTCGACAGTAATGATTTGTTCGTTGTTCACATTATCTCTAGTTAGCTCACGAAAACAAGAAAACCATCAAACGACAAAACAAGGTAATCCTTTAGCTAACTATTGTAAAAAAGACGCTGATGTTATGTAGGCCATCGAAGAGCTAAAGCAACAGGACAACACCTTGAAACAGGCAGGCAATTCGCGTTGAGACCCTCTTCGATGCTAATTTGATTTCCATCCCTAAAGAAACTCAAAGAGTCCGACTCACAAATATCTAAGTTGCAGGCCAGGTCAAAGAAATTAGATGAGGTGTGTTCACTTGGTTACATATTGATATCGACTTACTTATTTCCATGCGACCTCGCGCTCAGGCAGTTACAACTTGCGAAAGCAATTCGCAATGTCAAATATGCATGGAGTTGCTCTATCGTCCATACGCGTGCGTTCCCGTTGTCATCCATCTTTTCGTTCCTGAACAGTAACAGTCTTTCGCCTTGTGGCCATATCCTCTGTGTAACTTGTCTTCAAGAGTGGTTTCGCCAGGCCCCCGTTATCGATGATGAGATGTATGATGACGAGGATCCTGAATACTTACTGCGGCGACGCAAGACGTGCCCGTGCTGCCGTACCAGCGTACGACACCGCCCAATACCTGTCTTCATGATCAAAGCGATCGTAGCTGCGGTTGCTAAAGTGAGAGGCTCCCAACCTGGCGCCTTACCAGGTCGTGATGTGGTCGCCAACGACTCTGACCCATGGGAGGGTCTCTTTCCCGATGACGAGGAGGAGATCGATGACTATGGGGAAACTGACGGCGAGGATGACGACGAAGACGAAGATCCAGATGAAGAAGACGAAGAAGACTCTAGCTGGTATGATGAGGTATTCAGCTATGGTACCGAAAGCGGAGAAGAAGGCTACGACGGAGAGTATACATTCCCACAGTGGGAGCCTCCCAGTGTCACCATCGACGAGGACGACTACCTCTTTGACCAGCTGGATGAAGGCGACCTCGATTGTATGCGGCGTGGTACGACAGTCGGGATGCTCCAAGAATATGACATGGAGTATCGGCACAGCGAAGGACTTATTGCCCGTGACGAGGCTTACAATCGTATCTGTCTTGGATGGAACATCCGACTCAGCGCTGATGATGAGAACGGAGAGTTGTACATGCGGTATATCGCAGATGATATGACCGCACGACCGGACAGATGGCACATTGTTGAGGATGACGATGGAGGCTTCGAGGCTTGTCGGTTGGTTCCAGTGGATGATGTCTGTGAGTACCAAGACACGGACACGGACAACTACATGGAGGTGGATGACCTGGACTAAAATTTTTTGTAGAGATAAGGACTGGATGTATTTGTAGATGGATGCCTGGTGTAACCTCGATATGTGATTGTGTATGTACTCCAACGGACAGCGTGTCAGACGTGAGGCTTTTGTGCTGGCTGGACAGCCTGGACTCTCACCTACTCTGAATGCTCACTATCTGCCAGCCCGGCGCATTCAACGCTCAACCCTCATTGCATGGACGGGTCAAGTTCTGTCATACAATGGGTCAGGCGACTAGGTCAATGATCAGTGGACTTGATAAACGCCGGCCCGGGGTGATCGTGAGGCTCCTCGAAGTTCATTATCTCTCTTTCGGGCAACATGGTGCCCTGGCTTACGTGATACTACAACGTCAACGGCGAATTGCGAAGCATGCTCGGACTGAGCAGTGAGAACGTAGAAAGTGCAAGATAGCAATTTCTCGACCATTTCTTCCCTCCGCTATTGCCCGACACGTATACATTATCCAATGGGAGTGCACCGTATTATCGGCGTTGACACGTTCACGCGGTGTCTCTGTTTGACGCCGAGATAATGGAGCGTATGTAAAAGACCGCGGTGATACACGACGCCACTAGTACTCGGTCGCTAACCGTAGCTTGCACTGGTGATGCACCTCTCTACACAACATGTGTTCAACCTTTTTCGACCATCGACCTGGGCGTTGGAACCAGAACAGATGACGTTCGCCGCTCATGGCTGGAGTAACAAGGACATGGATCCCGTTCCTCCTCGCTTAAGGACCTGGACGTGAGTGCATCATTTCTGTGTCATCGAATAATTTTTATATGCATTCCCCAGGATGTGGAATTATGTGTGTTTTCCTGCTTTCGATACCCACAACCATCTCATGCTCTCCCGAGGTATCTTACTGGGTGTCCGACGCGACGAACCTTGCGGTGTGGGAGCTCGCCGGTTCTATGCTGGCGATCGGTCTGTCTTGGTGTGTTCTCATCCTATCTGGCTCTTCGGGGTGCGCTGAAGTGATCCTCAAAGGCGTCAAGCCCTTCCATGCATTGCATTGGGCTATATCATTATTTCCGTTGTGATGGTACTTAACGGAACAACTGGCGCCCGACTCCATGTCGCGTTCCCCGTATTAAACAGGTCGTCGTTTGGCTTTTGGTTTAGCTACTTCACCGTTTCCATTCGTGTCCTTCTTTCCATGTTTTGGTTTGGGATTCAGGTGAGGAATCGTCTTTATTTGCCGTTCTGGTTGCCTTTATTGATATTCCTCTGTCAGTCATATAATGGATCACAGTGTGTATACCAGGTAAATTCACCATGTCGAACGCGGCTTCGCTCTTCTAGGATTTACATTCCTTCAAGATGATAAAAGCTATTTGGCCTTCGATCGCAAGGATGCCAAATTACCTGTCTTCAAAATCGGGCATTACGAGTTCAGGTAATGTCAGTGGAAGAACAAGTTGTTCACTTATTCACCTCTTCTTTAGGCCTCTTGTGTTACTTCCTCTATTGGTTGATCCAACTACCTTTCATGTTCATCTCCCCGCACAAGCTCAGAATTTTGTTCTGCGTCAAGGGCGTGATAGTCCCGATAGCCTGGCTGGCGATGGTCATCTGGGCGTTCGTTCGAGTGCCACCGTCCAGCGGGCTTTTCGCTGAGCATGCGACTCTCACTGGACCACTGTTTTCTTGGAGCTGGTTGAGTGCGATGAACAGTGCACTGGGAATATATGCCAGTCTGTCCGTCAATATCCCTGACTTTACTGTGAGACGCACACTTTCACCCGTTGTGTATTGTCCAACTCACCATCATTCCAGCGTTATGCGAAAGACGAGAAAGCGTAATCAACTTTACTTGCTGTTCGATCGGGTACTCACGGCACGTTTGGCAGTCAATTCGTCCAGCCCTTGATTATTCCTGTCGCATTTATTCTCTGCAGTTTTGCCGGTATTGCGGTCACGAGTGCGGGAATTCAATTGTATGGGGAGGTCCTCTGGAACCCCTTGCTGCTCATTGACAAGTGGGATAACCGCGCGGCCGCGTTCTTCGCTTCATTTGCGTTTGCTCTCACGACTATTGGAACGAACATCAGCGCGAATTCCCTTGGGGCCGGAAATGACATGACAGTTCTATTACCCAAGGCAAGTTCCCGTACCGATACGCACCCTGTCCGTCGGGGTTTTGACATGATCTACAGTACATTAATATCCGACGTGGGCAAATTATCTGTGCTCTCATTGGGGGCTGGGCCCTGTGTCCCTGGGAGATCCTAGCCAAGTGAGCTTGTCGCGTTGAGGGGATTCCGCAACTGATTGTAATACGGAACAGTGCCGAAGGATTCATGACCTTTATGAACGGCGCCTCCATCTTCTTGGGTCCGTTCGCAGGGATTATGGTCACTGACGTATGTATTCTATGCGGGAAACAATGACAAGTCACCGTCTGATCTACGTGGTGTCTACAGTTCTGGCTAGTTCACAGAGGCAGGGTGGATGTTCCTGCGATGTATGACCCGAACGGTCGATACAGGTACACAGGAGGATTTGTCAGTGTCCAGATCTCTTCACACGACGGCGTATATCTGACGTTGGCCCGAAGAACTGGCGAGCGGTCCTGGCAGTCCTCGTCACTGTAGTACCAACGTTGCCCGGTCTTGTCAACTCCATCAGTCCGGTTGTCGCCGTAGGATACGTGACTCATCTGTTTGATATCGCTTGGATGTATGGGGTAAGTTGGAGGACGCTGTCACTTGTTTGTGTCGATATGCTTATGCTTGACAGTTCGTGGTGTCGAGCGTGGTATACTATACCACCTCTGCGCTGTTCCCAGCACGGGAGACGTACATAGAGAAGCTGATCTCGGCGGACGAGGCCAACGTGGATTACGATCGTGGAGTGACGTCAAGTCTGGCAGACATGTCTAACGAAAAGGCTGAGGATGTTGAGAAACAACTTAAAGTTGCCAAGGTTTACGTAGAAAGTAGCTAGACATGGCGTAGTCCCTCCAGGGATGTGCTTGCCAGAGCGGATTTCAGACGGGAAGTGGGTTGACAGTTAGTGTCTCATGAAACCAGCCGCGGCCAACAGCTCATCAATACTACTGATCACCGTAGTCGAGCTCGATGATCTGGGGCACGTTGATTGTGCTCTTTGATTTGTAGCCTCTCCTTCCATCTGCGCTGTGCACATGTCGAATTGTGCCCTTTCTACTTCGCAGTCGACTGTCACACCGAGTCAACGTGTGTAACTTCACGTTCTTGTTCCCTCCGACCATACAGACTCCCCAGCGGTTGCCCCCAGGTTGACCTGTGTTGAGAAAGATGAAGTCAAAAGGTTCTGATTTTCTTCTCTCGGCGGAAGGAGCACTGAACTAACATTCGTGCCAGCCAAAGAGTGGTTGTCGTCTCGTTGGACCACTGGCAAGTATGAGAAAGCTGAGGACAGGACGGACTTCATTGAGGAAGCGAATGTTTCAGTCGTTCAGATACTTTCACGAGCAAAGTCCGAGTCTGCATTCGCGAAGTTTCACCAAGGGGATGGGTTCACAGACCACATTAGCGAGGCCATCGTCCTTGATCGCCAAGCACTGGATCATTGCCCACCCGGGCACCACGAGCGATGGAGCTCACTGACTCAACTTGCCTTTCACCTCTGGCATCGTTACAAACGTCTGGGGACGATAAGGGACGTCGAGGAAGCCACTGTCTATTCTAGAGAGGCACTAGAGCTTTGCCCAGAAGGGCATCCGCTTCGTTCAATGGGATTGTACAATGTCGCACTCTATCTCTCCGATCGTTACAACCAGCTTGGAGAAATGGTGGACCTCAATGAGAGCCATCATACTCGGGAGACAAGCCCTCGATCTTCGCCCGTCAGGGCATCCGCATCGTTCAGCATCATTGAACAGTGTCGCAGCCCATCTCTTTGATCGTTACCAACACCTTGGAGATATGACGGACCTCAATGAAGCCATAATCCTTGGGAGACAAGCTCTTGACTTTTGCCCTTTACGACATCTGGATCGATCGATGTCGTTAATCAATGTCGCCATCTATCTCTCCGATCGTTGCAAGCGGCTCGGACCTCAATGAGGTCATCATCCTTGGGAGACAGGCTCTCGACCTTCGCCCGTCGGGGCATCCCGATCGATCAGTGTCATTAAACAATGTTACCATCGATCTCTCTGATCGTTACAAGCGGCTTGGAGATATGACGGATCTCAATGAGGCCATCATTCTTGGGAGACAGGCTCTCGGACTTCGCCCGTCAGGGCACCCGCTTCGTTCAGTGTCGTTGATCAATATCACAGCCCCTCTCTCTAACCGTTACAAGCGGCTTGGAGATATGTCAGACCTCAATGAGGCCATCATCCTCGGGAGAGAAGGCCTCGACCTTCGTCCGTCAGGTCATCCGCATCGCTTAGCGTCGTTGAACAATGTCGCAGCCCATCTCTTCTGTCGTTACCGGCACCTTGGAGATATGATGGATCTCAATGAGGCCAACATCCTTGGGAGACAAGCTCTTGACCTTTGCCCGCCAGGACACCTGCATCGGTCAATGTCATCGGCCAATGTCTCCATCTATCTCTCCAATATTTATAAACGACTTGGAGATATGACGGACCTCAATGAGGCCATCACCCTCGGGAGACAAGCCCTCGAGCTTCGCCCGTTAGGGCACATAGATCGATCAATATCGTTGGACCATGTCGCAGTCTATCTCTCCCATCGTTACCATCGGCTTGGGAGAGATGACGGACCTCAATGAGGCCATCACCCTCGGGAGACAAGCCCTCGACCTTCGCCCGCCAGGGCACCCACTTCGTTCAGCATTGTTGATCAATATTGCAGGTAGTCTCTCCGATCATTACAAGCAGCTTGGAGAAATGACGGACCTCAATAAGGCCATCATCCTTGGGAGACAAGCTCTTGACCTTTGCCCGCCAGGGCACCGGGATCGATCAATGTCATTGAAAAACCTTGCACATCATCTCCGCGATCGGTTCACCCAGTCGAGGGAGTTGAAGGACAGAGGATCTATTCAGTCTCTACACTGAATTGTCAAATGTCACACAAACGGTCTCATCAACCGACCTCTCTGCAGCCAAGGAATGGATCAGTACAGCTGAGGATTTCGGCCATCCTACGACGCTTCTCGCATACGAAACATCTCTTCGACTACTCGTTCAGCATCTGGCCACTTTACCATCCTTATCCCACCATCTGCATATTTTTAAGGACCTCGCTTCATCCCTAGCAATCGATGCATTTTCGGCGCACCTCCGCAATCACCGTGCAAAAGAAGCGGTTGAGCTACTGGAGCAAGGTCGCGGTGTATTCTGGAACCAGATTGCTCGTCTCCGTTCCCCTCTTGAAGACGTCATCATGTCGGGCCAGGAAGGAGAGTCCCTTGCGGACGAGTTCACTCGACTGTCATCAGAAATACACAATACAGTTCATTCACAAGGTCCAGGTCTGCACAACAGGCTGTGCAATCTCAATGTTGATCTAGAATCCGTCATTACGAAAATTCGGAAATTACCCGGTCTCGCTCGTTTCCTTCTCCCCCCATCCTCCCCCGAACTCCAGCACGCTGCCAGTGGCGGACCTGTGGTCATCGTAAATGCTAGCAAGTATACGTGCGATGCGCTCGTTGTGTTTTTCGATAGACATCCAGTTCACATCCCATTACAAATCACAAAGTCCCATGTTCAGGCCCTATCGTCGGACCTCCAGTCCCTGACTTTAGACGCAAAGGCAATGGAGATGGGGAGAGATTTTGCTTGCTTTCTGAGAGTTCTTTGGGACGAGGTCGTTGCACCGATCGCTGACTTTCTCCAGACGACAGTTCCAACTTCCCCACGTATTTGGTGGTGTCCCACATCCGAATTCTGCTTTCTCCCATTGCACGCGGCCGCCCCCTATCGGCAGGGCCAAAGAAAATTTCCGATTTGCACATTTCGTCTTAGACGTCCACTCTGACTGCTCTCGTCCGTGCAAGGCGGGACGATCCATCGACAATGACTTCAATATGTGAGAAACGTTTCCTTGCTGTCGGTCAGGCGGGCGCCAAAGACGAAGACGAGCTGCTCTCCGTCGGCAGCGAACTAGCCATCATGGCCGAGCGTACTCGGGGTCTCGCGACGTTCGTCTGTCTTGACGGTCCAGAATCGAACATGTCCAAAGTCTCGGAGGAACTGAAAAAGAGCGAGTGGGTTCACTTTGCGTGTCACGGCATCCCAGACAGGAAGCAACCCTTTGACTCTGCATTTGGGCTCCACGACGGCCGGTTTACCGTGGAACGAATCATGGGATGCGAGTTGGCGAAGCCGGAGTTTGCCTACCTGTCTGCTTGTCATACGACGGTCAGAGACGAGGAGAGTCCGGACGAGGTAATCCACTTGGCGTCTGCGATGCAGTTTGCTGGGTTCCGGTCTGTGATTGGGACGATGTGGGCGGTAGACGACGGACAGACAAACAAAATCGCGTCCAAGTTTTACGAGTATGTGCTAGATGAATCTGGTCGTCTGGATCACACTCGAGCGGCGTTGGCACTGCAGAGGACGATGAATTCATTGATTGGTAGTGTTCCGCTCGATCAGCGGATTCTGTATGTACATAGTCTATGGTTGCCTCTCTGAGCCATGTGACGTGCACGTTTTTGAGTTGTCTTTGTCAGCTGGACCGCTCCTGTATCCAACTTTGTCTTCCTGCGTGTCATTAACTTGGCAGAATCAGTCACAATCGTCCTTCTCGTTCTCGCAGTAAATATCGCTCTTCTCGGTCGAACGCGCACTTGCATTGATCCACCATCTCTCACTCTCCAAGTCTAGCAAGACTTTGTCTACCCACAACGCATGCAGGAAGCCGAGGAGCAAGGTCAGCAGAACCCTTTGTTACAGTGATTTCAGAACGCTCACGACACCCAAAGACACTTGCCGAATATGCAGCGCACCGGGTGAACCTGGCCAACCACTCTTTTATCCTTGTAAATGTTCGGGCACCATCCGCTACATACATCAAGACTGGTCTGCTCAACCTTATCTGCTTCTTCTATGTAGTCTTCTCATTCATTTTACAGCTTAACGACATGGCTGTCGCACAGCAAGAAGAAAACTTGCGACGTTTGCAAGCACCCCTACTCATTCCAGAAAGGCAAGTGCGGCACACAAAGGTTCACGTCTTGGCATCTGACCTCGGCGAATAGTCTATGCCACTGATATGCCCTCCGCGCTACCCCCTCTATTGCTCATCCGCCGTCTTGCACAGCAAGCATTTTTTGCATCGCTTTTTGGAATCCGAGCCATCCTCATTGCAATTGTTTGGCTGGCATTGCTCCCTTGGATCACTATCTGGACTTGGAGAGTTTATTTCACGATGGGCGAGTCGACGTATGTCTCCTTTCTTGCTTGTACCAGCTCCAACGCGCTAAAAATGTTCAGTGCATGGTGGATTAGTGGTCGTGAACGGCCTGCGGAGTTTGAGCATTTGGGAATTGTCCAATCCCTGGCAGCTGGCAACGACACCATCTCTTCGCTCCGTAACGCAACAATTCTCCATCACTTCGCATCTCGAGCATTCTGGCAGACCTTGTCGTCGGACATATTCGCCGGACAAATCATTGCATCTCTAATTGTGCTGATCTTCGTTGCTGTCTTTCTGCTTCGCGAATGGATATCACAGAACGCACGACCCGGTGTTTTTGAAGAAGATGAGATTGTTGCTATTCCACCCCAAGATGCCCCCATTGCCAACCCCCTACCCATTATCCAGCCCCTACAAAACATGAACGCCCACTTGCTTGTTCCTCAAAGGCAAGGTCCACTGGACATAGACCTCGAGGCACGTCGTCAAGCGAGGCCTTGGCGTCCACGCCCCATTCCAAATCCTCGCCTTGAACCACTTCAGCGGCATTTCGACGATGTTCACATGGATCGTCTAGAACTTTTGCGCGAACCCATCCGTCGGCCTCACAATCCCCGCATCGACCCTCTTTTCGTCCCGCAGTTTCCGCCGCAGGCAACCTTCGACCCACTATTAGCTGATACTGATAAAGGAAAGGAAAGGGAAGATATCGCTGCGGATTCTGGATTGGAAGTCCGGAGGCGCATACGCAGGCGGTTCGACGACGATAACGGCAACGACGAAAGCACCATACCACTTCCTGAGGCCGATGCCTTTTCATCCATCGCATCGAGTTCTGTGCCAACATTTGAGCCGATTTCCGGATGTTCCACCGCTGTCGAAACTGCTCCTTTCGAGTTCACGTTCAGAGTCCTACCAAATGGGAATCCAGAAGACGACATCCGAGAGCCAGTCCCAGAGGAGCCAGCACAATCTTGGGAAACAGTGCAGGAGGCGATGATGACGGGAACGCCAATCCCAGTAGAAGAGCCCCGTCGTCGATCGATCGTCTTTACCCCCGACTTTGTTGCTCAGACTCTACCCCCGCGTGCAGCGACACCATCTGTCGAAGATGAGGCTAATCACGGGCCACTACATGATTCGTCATCTCGGACCTCCGGGGACTTTAGCTTTACGCACTTGTCAATGTCGGGCTTCTCTCAAGCGGCCGAAGGTAGTCTGGGTTCGAGTAGTTTTTCGCGTGCAACCTCTTCAGAGCCGTTTACAACTCAAGATAGTTTCAGTTTCCCGTCTGAAGGGTCAGCTATGGACTCATCGAGCACACCTGTTGGGAACACTGAGAACAAGAAGAGGATGAGAGAGGAGACGGAGGAAGAGTACGAGTTTTATCTCCGAGACCCTCCGCCGACGATGCGCGATGCCAATGATGACCACACAAATGCAAACCATCAAGGTACACACCCGCCGGAGCAAGAACAGGGCCTCATTGCAGATGCTGAGGAACGACCAGCATTAGAAGTGTTCCCTGACGAATCGGACGAATCGGACGACGACGAGGCGCCTGAGCCTGTATTTTGGGATGTGGACGCAGACCACGAGGACGAGGAAGACGAGGACGAAGACTTTGCTGATATCGCTGAGTTCAACGTTCCTAATAGACCTGCACAAGCACAGCCGCAGCCACAAGCCCCGGCTGAGCAGTTGAACGACGGTGTGGATGATTTGGAGGCCGGCGTTGAAGACGACATGGAGGGCGCACTTGAAGGTGGGTTCACGCTACATTGTTTGATTCATAAGTCTGAGTTTCCGTGTAGCTATCGGCCTGCGAGGTCCAGTATTTGGTGTCGTGCAAAACGTTAGGTTTATGATTATTTGCGTACTTCATTCTCGCTGAAGGTCTCACAGGTGATTTTGATGATCTTTGTTTTGGACACTGCCATTGGCTTTGGAGTGTGGCTTCCATTCACCCTCGGAAAGACAACTGCGCTGCTGACAGTGCGTCATATTGATCTATATGTATTCTTACTCCCTTCCTAACGCGTTTATCCTTCAGCTGGATCCCCAAAGAGCTCTGTACATCCTCCACCTGCCCGTCCGAGGAATGCGCATCATTACGGATCCCTTCGTGGATTTCTTCACCATGGTTCTGAATCGTCTCCTCTTCCCATCCATTTATAAGGCATCAAAATTCACTATATCGAAAACACTTAGCATCGTTAGCTATTCCACCGAAAGCCTGGTCTCGCCGTCGGCGGTTTCCTCCCATTCGCAAGACGTAACTTCATGGATAGTACGTTACACCTACGATTCAGCCTCCATATTGTTGACATGTGATATGTTAGACCTCAAAAAGACTGGAATTGGCTGCTGTGGCATCACGATGGTTGCAATCAATGTCCCAAAAACGCCCGTCCCAGCTTTCGGAGACAATAAATGCCATAAACGCGTTTTTCGAAAGCGATTCAAGCCTCGCACGACTGTTGGAGCCCCATTTTGCCTACATCGGTCAAGAAGTCAGGCTATCTTCCAACCGCTTCCAGCAGACCTGGATCCGTTTGACTTTAGGTCACGGAAGCAGTGAACGTGCGTTTGCCATAGTGTTAGGCTATGCTGTCGTTGGCATCATACTGTCCCTCTATCTGAACGTGTTCACGGTCGGGAATGCCAAGACTGCCGGCAGAGCTGTGAGAAACGCGATCCGACAACAGCTGCTGGTTGTAAAGGTGAGCTTCGTCTGAGTCACGGCAGATATCAAGTGAAACTGATATGGGTAGGTTGCAATGTTCATCATCGTCGAGCTCATCGTCTTCCCACTTGGGTGTGGCGTCATGCTTGATGCTTGCACGATATGGGTATTTCCCGAGGCATCCATTGAATCAAGGATGTCGTTCTTCATGGAAGCCCCCTTGACAGCGATGTTCTACCACTGGGTTGCAGGGACTATGTTCATGTGAGTCGATCACATATATTGATTCCTCAAGGCGCTGATTTCTTTGGCAGGTATCAATTCGCCGTTCTGTTGGGAGGGTGCAGAAATATCATGCGGCCAGGTGCAATGTGGTTCATCAAGGACCCCCAAGATCAAAACTTCCACCCCATCCGCGACATTTTGGAGAGACCCACCTTTACTCAATTCCGCAAACTCCTCATCAGCGCCTTCATGTACGCGATGGTGGTTGCTTGTGGTGTCGGGAGTCTTGCAATTCTGCTGTTCATCGGCAACCGATCCATATTCCCGATACGCTGGAGGACTAGGTAGGTTATGTATTCTCACTTTCGCTCGACTCCGAGTAACTTACGCAAGGATTCTTAGAGAACCGCTTTCTGAAGTCCCGATCGATCTTCTGTTTCTTCAAATTGTGCTGCCCTACACGATGCGCTACTTGAGGCCTCGCAAAACCGTCTACCGGACGTCGGTTCACGTTTGGAAATTCTTAGCTGCGAGGCTACGTTTGACCTCGTATATGTTTGGGGACAGGAATCGAGATGAAGAGTCTTCAAAGGTTTATAAAAACTGGCTTTCTTTCTTCCGCAGATCTGCAAGGGACAAGGAAGAAATGATGATCACACCAGATGGAACCTTCCGTCGGGTGCCTGCTAGCGATAATATTGCACTTCCTAGGGACATGCGTGCTACCGCTGAAGTCCGTGAAGACGGCACCCCCCTGAACACCAAAGCGGCTGCACTGATAGCATCTCAAAATGCGGAGGCAGTCAAGGCAAAACGAAGCATCAAAGATGATTACATCGTGGTGTATTTCGCTCCCCGATTCCGCATGAGGATAGTTGCCTTTGTCATGGCAATCTGGACGATCATGGCGATCGTTGCGGCAGTTTGCGTTGCGATCCCGGTGCAAGTCGGGAGACACTTCTTCGCGCTCGTCTCCTTCCCTTTGGTTCACGACGGTTATTCCTTCCTTGCGGGCTTCTATATCCTCTGGGCATGTTACTTGTTCGGGAAAGCGGCACAAGGCATGGACCGATGGCGCCAGCGTTTTACGGGCGATGGACCACGGGCGGATTTCGCCGTGTACTTTGCCAAGCAGAGTCTTCTGTGGGCCATCAAGATGGTGTATATGGGCACGTTCTTTGGCGTCGTCATTCCGATCCTGCTGGGCCTTGTTGTAGATCTCTATATCGTTTTGCCCGTTCGGTTGACGGTTCACCCGACGATGGTTCCGACCATCCGATTGGTAGACATGTGGTCACTTGGACTGGTGTACTGCAAGATCGTCATACGACTCCGCCGGAGGCTACAACTGCCCCGCCGACAGGCTGATGCGCTGCACGTGGTACGTACCGGCAGTTGTTCATTATTCGGATGTGCGAGCTGACCCGCCTTGCAACTGCAGTTGCTGCTCAACGGTTGGACGCATCCTGATCCTGGTCACGCGACCAAGGAGATTATTTTGCCACTGTTGGCGGCCCTCCTCGCCATGCTACTTTTGCCTGCGGGAATAGTGTACCTCGTGCAAGAGTTTGTCCACGTTCCGTTGAGCAAGAAGTTTTTGTGTAAGTGTTTTCTTTTTCGATGTGTGCACGGAATCTGGCTGACGTACCTCCAGTCGTGCATGTTTATCCGGGCATATTTGCGCTCATCGGCTTGTCTCGCCTCGTCGCTTCGGCCATGTCCGTTTTGTCCAGCTGGTCGCAGTCGATCCGGGACAAGGAGTTTTTGGTCGAGATGCGGTTGCAGAATTTGGAGTTGGATGGTCCAGAGCAGAAGAAGGCGGCGCATGAGGTGGTGTACAGAGCGGCTGCGGATCGTCGTGTGGATAGAGTTGCGATGGTGGGGGGCGACGAGGGCGGGCACTTGTAACACTATTAATTCAGACACGCTTTTTTTTTCTTCAACACAATCCATATGACGCAACACTAACACACAGACCTGATTCTCACATTGCATTTTCTTTGTTGACACGTATAATACTGAAACGTGTGTATCTTTGCATGGTGTGTGTTTCGCCTGCTTTCTAAAGGGATTTCGCCGATCGTCGGGATTCGTCTAGGAAACCAAACCCAAATGATTCAGACGTTTCATGCGGGAGCAAAAGTACGGTGACAAGAAAAACTAAACTAAAAGTAGAAAGTGGAGCCGGCAATAGCACCACATGGTACGGGCCAGATGGAGGTACCAGTGAGTTCATGGCAAAATCCCGGTAGAATGTGTCGCACTCCGATCAGCGGGTGAAAGGGAAATCGATGTACTAGGATTGGCGCGGTTTGCCTCTGCAGGCCCGTCAAAGGGGGAGTCCGTGCGTCGGACCATTGATCAATTGATCATATCCGGATCTCGACCTCATTACCATTCTGGGTTAGCTGACGAGTCACTTCCCTGCAAATGTTTCTAGTTCCTAGCTGAGACTGAGATGGAACCAGAAGGTACCTTCTTACTTTTGTCTGCGAGAATAACATTCATATCAAAAGTGGTCGTCTTTCACCGAGGACTGTAACCATCTTCCTCGGGAAACAAAACTGTGACCTCAACCTTTCCCCTAACACTGGCAGGGCATTCGGATCGATCAATGTTGTTGGACAATGTCGCAGGCTATCTCTCTGAAAGTTACAATCGGCTAGGAGATATGACGGACCTCAATGCCGGTGAGGTCATTATAGCAACCCTCTCGGGAGATGCCCTCGACCTTCTCCCGTCAGGACACCCGGATCCTTCAATCTCTGTTGCAGGCTATCTTTCCGATCGTTACGTTGAACAGCTTGGAGGTATGATGGACTTCACCTCAATATAGGCCATTATCCTCAGGAAACAAGCCCTCGACCTTTTCCCGCCAGAGCGTCTGCTTCGCTCGGCGTCGTTGGAGAACGTCACACTCTATCTCAGACTCTCCGATCGTTACCAGCGACTTGGAGATACGAGGAAACTCAATGAGGCCATCATCCTCGGGAAACAAGCCCTCGACCTTCTTCCATTAGGGCAGCCACCTCGTTCAATGTCGTTGAACAATGTCGCACTCTATCTCTCCGATTATTACAAGCAGTTCGAAGCTATGGCAAACCTTAATGAAGCCATCATCCTCGCGAGACAAGCCCTTGACCTTCTCCCCGTAAGGGCACCCGGGTCGTTCAACGGCGTTGAACAATGTCGTACTCTATATCTCCCATCTTTACGAGCAGCATGGAGATATGATGGACCTCAATAAGGCTATCATCCTCGGGAGGCAAGCCCTCGACCTTCTTTCATTAGGGCAGCCACCTCGTTCAACATCGTTGGACAATGATATGACAATGTCGCAGCCTAGCTCTTTCATTGTTACAACCAGCTTGGAGATGTGACGGATCTTATTAGGGCTATCATCCTCGACAGACAGGCCCTCGACCTTTGTCCATCTAGTCATTCTAATCAATCATACTCATTGGGTAATAACCTGGTAGGTTATTTCCGCGCTCGATTAGAGTTGAAGGACAGAGACTCTGGGTCTGTTCAGCCTCTACACTGGATTGGCAAATGTCACACAAACGGTGTCATCAACCGATCTCACTCTGCCAAGGACTGGATCAGGGTAGCTGACGATTTCGGCCATCCCACCAGCACAGTGTTTCTCGCATACGAAACATCATCTCTTTGAATACTCGTTCAGTATCTGGCTACTCTGCCATCCCTACCCCATCATCTACAGATTTTCAAGGACCTTGCTTCATCTCCAGCAATTGATGCATTTTCCGCTTGTCTCCGCAATCAACATGCAAAAGGAAGCGGTCGAGCTGCTGGAGCAAGGTCGTGGTGTATTCTGGAACTAGATTGCTCGCCGTCTCCGTTCCCCTCTTGAACACGTCATCGTGTCGGGCCAGGAGAGGTCCTAGCAGACAAGTTTACTCGACTTTCCATCAGGATTCAGAAACTCATGACACAATTCATTCACGTAGTCCAGATCAGCACGACAGGCTGTGCGGTGTCAATGTCGATCTCCAATCCGTTATCACCAATATTCATGAATTAACCGACCTCGCCCCTTTCCTTCTCCTTTCCTCCTTCTCCGGTCTCCAACACGCTGCCAGCGGCGGACCTGTGATCATTGTGAATGTCGGCCAGTATATAGATCCAGTTCATATCCCATTGCAAATCACAAAACAGCGTGTTCAAGACATGTCACCATGATCCGAGTCGGAGCTTCGATCCCTCGCATTGCGTGCAACGATGATGGTCGCTTCCTGTGTGATGTCTAGGACGAGCTTGTGTCCCCGATTGTAGACTTCCTGCAGACGACAGTTCCACCTCGCTCACGCATCTGGTGTGGTGATGCCCTACCGCCGAGTTCCCTCTTCTACCGTTGCACGCTGCCGGTCCGTATCGAGAGTGCCAACGGAATCTCGTTTGTACATCTCATCTTACACTCCCACCCCGGCTGCCCTTATTCATGCTAGGCGGAATGTCGCATTGGCAAAATCACCGATAAATGAAAATCACTTTCTTACTGTAGTTCCTCCAATGACCAGAGTAAACTCCTCTTGTTTGCAGCGAACTGGACATCGTCGCTGCGTGTATGCAAGGTTTCGCCACGTTCATGCGCCTTGAAGGATCGGAATCTATTATTTTTAGAGTCTCGGAGGAGCTGAGAAAGAGTGAGTGGGTTCACTTTGCATGTCACGGCATGCCAAACAGGAAGCAACCCTTCAAGCTTCAAGTTTGACCCTGCGTTTGGACTCCCCGACGGCGGCTTCACCATCGAACGCATCATGGGATGAGTCAGTTGGAGAACCCGGAAATTGCCTACCTCTCTGCGTGTTATACGACGGTCGGAGGCGACGAGTGTCCTATTTGCGGGGTTCCGGTCCGTGATTGGGGACGATGTGGACAGTGAATGACGCACAGACGAACAAGATCACATCCAAGTTTTACGATAATATGTTGAATGGGTCTGGGCACCTAGATCACCCGAGTGGCGTCGGTGCTCTAAAAGACGTTGAACTTATTGGCTGGTAGCGTTCCACTCGATCAGCGCATTCTGTATGCGCATATCGGTGCTCAGTGTATATCGGACCGTGTATAGCTTGTATCGTCGTATCATTGTTTGGTCGTGCGGGCGATTGATTTGTTGAGCAGTATGACGACGGCCATCAATGCCATCGGGAGTCTGGGCTTCGCAAGCGTTTTTCTCAATCGAGATGGAACTTGTCAATGAGCTATCTTGCCACCAGAATCGGCAGATCGACTCGTCTCGATACTTGCGTTACACCGCAGTGGATAGGTCTTGATTGTACGAGGATTCAATTCGAATGTAGTTTAACCCAGATTTCTGTGTTACCTGAGGTATCGGCCGTCAACAACTGCACGACGGGCACAACCACGAACCCACCGTCAAAATGAAACTAGTACCGTGAGTGTGCCTGACATTCAGGGGTAACGTTGCGTGCTGAATGAAAACGAGGGCCACTAACAACGAGTTACATAGTACGAGTTGCTTTCTCGAGGACGCCAGCGACCGCCGCGGAACCCATGGATTCATCATGGACCATGCAGTCGATCGACCCATCAAAGGGGCTAATATCGTACTATGCCCCGGCGGGCCTGGGGCTCATGTACCTGCTTCGGTGGGATTCATCCCGGTTCCGGGCCTAGTTCCGATAGATTTACTTACTGTGCGACTCGGCCGCGACGGGAGAGGGTAGTGTGGGTTTGCTTCGGACGACGAATCAAGAAAGATCCAACCACAGGCTTTTTTTTGTCCTGTTTTTTGTTCCGTTTCTTTTTTACGTTGCCACCGCGTCAACGAGATGTTCGAAAGTATGGTGGCAACTGATCGTTGTCATAGGCATGTAATTGGCATCCAACTATGGGTATGTAAGTCTAACTTTAAAATAAAGTAATGAAGGTAAAAAAGCCTTTCTGACATGAGACGATCCTCCGGCGTCCACTTGTTCGCGAATCGCGATAAATGGGGAAGTATATACACGAGATGCATGATGCACAAGTGTAACGCGTCGAACGACTCACCTCATGCAGAAATATCATGTTGAAGAGGGATGGTGCCGGAGAGGGAGAGAAAAGAGAGAGAGAAAGGGGATTCTAGGAACCCGTTGCCAAACCTTAAGAGCAAGGTTGCAACAGACTCATCGGACCACCGGGACCAGCAAGCCCATTTTCGGAAAAATCCCACGGAAGCATGTGGTTCTTCTCTTCAGGGTCAGCCGAACAGATCCGGCGGTCTCCCAAGCTGGGGGCGATACTCAAGAACTGCCTCTCCTCACTGATCTTACGAAAGGTCGGAAGTCGAAGGCAACCAAAACGCGTGGGACGACGTTTAGTCAGACATATCAGTCAACGGGGGCCTGAGGCTCGGACAATTGTCACCGTCTTGTCGACTGAAACAGAAGATCTGAAGCGAATGCCAGCGAAGATTCCCGTCAATAGCACGTACCACCACATAATCTGCGCAAATACTCGTCACTCCCCCGATCGCGGTTGACACGTAGTAAGCGCCAGCGGATCGCACCGCAACGTCTGTCAATATTCAATATTCAGTCACGGTATTCAATTCGTTACGCGGAATGACTTATACTTATATCCGAGGCAATGTACCATCGCCCCCAAAGCCCGAAACGAAGGCTGTAATCTGATAGACTCATTGCAAAGTAAAACGTCGTCGTGGAACGCCAAGTCACGGGTTTTAGCGGTTCGAAGGACGAAATGGAAGCTGTTCAAACGTACTGAATGGGGAAGTTTTGTCTTTCATTTGATAGCCTTTTTTCGTCAGCTGTTTCTCAGGCCTGATGTGTACCGACGACGCATCGACGATAAGCTGCAATTACATTTGATCCGCAAAGGCCAAGTCTGGTGACGGTATCGCTTAGGGAATTCCTGCCTGCAACGAGTTCTCATCTGCAGATGAGGTATATCTAACCAAAAAAGGTTTACGACTCAATACCTGTGCTATTGCTAACGAGAAGGTAAAAGATCTTGCGTACAAACCAATCCGTTGATGACTTTCTCGCATGGCCTGGAACCTCAAAGCCTCTCAAGTACATGGTGAGACTATTCCGTAAAAGGTTGCACGTTGTTGTTCAATTTCCACGAGTGCCTGGTGGCGCACACCCTATCTTGAGTGCGGCGAACAAACCCTGTGGCACGCATGCTCATTTTTCATTGTGCGTTGGTCCCTGTTTCGCAGAACTGGCTTCTTCAGGCTCGGAGAGTTAGAGGATCACCGGTCATGTGTGGCCAGCGGTCCCGACGCTTCTGAGGTCACTCGAGGTTTTTGACGACGAAACACGAGGCTATGGCACCGATGAGCACGACGTTGAAAATAGTTCCCACAGAGGTGGGATAAGCCGTGGCCTCAATCCCCATAGAGGTAATCCGGTACCAGATCAACGGAGTGATGCGACCGAGCGTAATTCGTCCGAAAATGTGCTGGTTGGCTTCCCATGGCATTGGGGCGCCAGCAAATCATTACAACAGGGGCCAAGCCTAATCTGCGGGAAGCGTTGCCTGAGCATATGATGATTTTTTTTCCACTTAAAAATGACAGCGGATCAAGAACACACCAGATTCTAGTAATGCTTCAGAAAGAGAGGCAATCAAAAGAGTAGAAAACAATATACATCACCGTACGTGATCAACGTATCGGAATATCTGAGAAAGTTACCCCATCTCGAAACGCTGCATACTACCAACTTGGGGGCCCGGCATTCCGGACGCGCGGCCTTCTGCCAGCATCATAATGATTATTAGCTCACCGGGTTTCGAAAATTGATCACAGGCGATGACTTCATTGAATGGCTCACCCGACCTGTTTCAGAGTCTGCCATCGGTACTCAAGCGCGAATGAATTGATTTTCAGCGGAGCAGCTGAGGGGAACCAAAAAACCAAAGTCAGCGACCCATCAAGTACAAGGTACAGCCACAATCCACAAAGGTCTACCCTGAGCCCGCAACTGGTGAGAGAGTTGAACGACCCGGTGGGCGCGTTCAAGTTACGTTCCCTCGATCTCGATCAAACGCGTCTAACTAATGAATTATGTCTAGTCAGATTTCGAACTCTTACTCACCGTTGCTCACCGTCAAGCCCGGTACCGTCATCCTCTTACGTTGAGGTTCGGCCCACTCCGAGGCCTTCAACAGTTCTCCAACACTCCCGTGACATCGCTCGCTGGTTCCTGTCACTGGCACTTTGGATCACCAGCAAACCCCTTTCGTTACAAGCAATCGTCATTGACGGCGGGTGCCTGATAATCCCCGGTGTGCCTCAAGAACCAGGTATACGGGACCCAGGACGCGCCGCACGAGCGCTCACACCATGACGGTCGGTCGTGCGCCACCCGCCGTCCTCTGCGCAAACTAATAACGTATTGGATTGCATTGTCAGGACCTCACGTATTGTTACCTGCACATGACCGAGCACGACCTTAAAGTCCTCGACACGATCGACAGTCTCGAATACATCTCTGGCGAAATGTCTGATGACGGTGCGTACTCGTTCATCATGATTGACGCTGCTCCTGATCAACTCTTTAGATCTTGACGTTCCCGCACACATGATACCGCCAAACCCAGACGACTCTGATAGTACGTCTCTCCCTCTCTTTTTTTCCACCGTTTTACGTGCTGGGCGCTAGGTACGGTTTCCCAAGAGTTGACAGACAGATACCAGTCTTGCCTTCACAGGTCCACCCCTCCTATCCGTACGGCAATCCTACAAACATAAAACATCCGGCTGCCAGACCGCGACCGCCATATGATCCCACATCCCGAGCCTTGTTCGAGGACATGGGTTACGGGGGCGGCGCAGTGAACGGCGCCTTGCGCTGGAAGGATCTCGCTCTCGAACAGCTACTTCCTGTCGACGAAGAAAAGGAAGAGATGAAGCGCGCAGCAGAAGCTAGGAAGATGGCCAACGTGGCAACTGCTCAGGTCCACCATCCTCCGCCACAACCACCGCCACCGCCACCAGATGCAGCCGATCAGACATTAGACGAGGAGGAAGACGAGGAAGAAGAGAATAGCACTGACCACGACGAAAACGAGGTCGATGGCAGCGAAGACGAGGGAGCTAACAATACTGGTGACGATGACGACATGTAGGATACAGGCTTGAGTTTATCTATTGCTACCCACCATAGCTACGAGAGCTTCTCCCACATCTCCAAAAATTAAGTCTCTGGTGTCCACTCCCTGTTCGATCACCCAGTCGTACGCTTCCAGAAGACGCGTGTCTGTCAGAGGAACAAAATGGTCCGCTAGGAGTCGGATGATAGTGCTGACACGCGCAATGGCATTTCGCGTAGCAACATCGATATTCTTGTGGAGGACGTGGATGAACGACCATTACCATCAAGCACAGCGAATCCCAGCTCACATCGTTTTGGTTGGAGTAAACAGCTTCTGCGTCGAAGCCTTCTTCCCCTTGATCGCTATCTTGTACATGCTTGCTGACCCATATGTAGCCATTCAGCCCGAGAATCATGTCAACCCCACAAGGCAATGAAATGAAATGCGATTTCAGTCGGCGAATCAGTGCGGATGGTACGACGACCAGCTGCCCGTTCCGCAGCTAGGCGTAAATCGTGAGTAATCAAGCAGGAAGGCCGTTCAAGTCACATCGGCGGAACCGAGCCGAATCCCCTACCTTGCCATATTTGAGTGAACGTGTATGGAGCGACATTGCGCCGTCCGAGAAGAACGCCTGGACCTCTGCGACGAGGAGATCCCCCTCTTCAAAGAAGGTCCGCATTTGGAGCTCGTCACTTTCCAATTTCCTCCGCTGAAGGGCCCAGTAAGCCAACGTAATGGGGCACGCAGAAAAGGTGAGGCGTAAAAAAGAGGAAGACGACATGCCTGAACCCCACCGGGTAAGTTGACGGACGAGAGCATTAATACGGCTTCCTGGCGCCCGTTGGCATCCACTTTCCATCGCCGCGGTTGGACCTGTCCATTTCCATATTTGCCCCCAAAAAAATGACGAGAAATAGAATTTAAAAAAGAACGATCGTTGATTAATTGAACTCTCTCAAGATCCGGCCAGAGAGAATGTGATGCGGACCTCAGTAATACGTCCTACAACGAGATCCCCGACTTCTGGATTGTACCTTTGAGTCATTCGGATAGGAGGTACGTGGTTTAAACGCCGTGCGCGTGGTCTGTGTTAAGAATGGAGGATGTGCTCACCGTGTGCGAACGGCGCGGACGCTAACCAGTTTATTGACTCGTTCCACTGTGCCGGCGACGGAGGCGATGACCCGTTCCTTGTCAACGTACGTACCATGACCCCTAAAATGGCAGCGACCCAACCAGACCCGTACCAAAATCAAATCGCCAACAGTCCCCCTCGCGCTTTAGCGCAGTGTTTATTACAACAACGATGACTTGGGGCTCACCGCATCGAGTCATGGGCGGATGTGATCGTCTCGCCCGGGTATGTCAGCTTGTGCGCAGCCGCAGCGGCGGAGTCTAGGTGGTGATGATCGTCGTCGATGTCCATGAGATCAGCCACGTCCGGGTGATGGCGCGTAGCACCGGTGCCAGTAGCAGCGCCATGATCACGGTACTCGCGATCGGAGGGGGGTTGTGAAAAGGGCACAAAGGAGAGCATAACACCAATCCAATCCAATCCAATCAAGTCCGT
>JBBPLL010000011.1:0-37160 GCA_038089755.1 Leccinellum rugosiceps | reverse complement strand
GATCACGTCTTGCGATCGGTGGGTTGTTCTTCAAGAGCATCAAACCAGATTTTGTCACTGAGAAAAAAACGGTTCCGGGGTCGAGGTAGGTGTCACGTAGCGTACACGGTTATTGTTGATTTACATAAGCATCAGAATCACAGCCTGCCCAGAAACAAGATACTATCTTGACAGCTGGCTTGGATGTAACGTTCTCTTACAGAATCCCTGGCTCCCAGCATGCAAGCAAAACTTCCCACCGACACGTTCGTGTTAATCCCTGACATGAAAATGATCACCGCTTCAAAACTGCACCAACAAAGCAGGGTCTTTATCAGATTCGGACAGGACGGATAAGCACAAAACTAGGTGCCAAATAGCACCATCTCTATTGACTTAGGGATCTAGTAGACTATGGAAAACAGTATTACTATGTGGATGGACAGGAAGGAAGGGGAGGAATAGGGGCGGGCTACATTGAATGGACAGCGGAATAGATAGATAAATATTGTAAAAGCCCCAGGCTTCGCTGCAGCAATGATGACGGTCAGGGTCGACGTGACGAAGAGAGGGAGAGCGCTCTCACAGGTTAAGTTTAATTACATAAAGATACGAACGCGTTATACGTTTACTTGTAAGCAAGAAAGTAGGCAGACAAGGCGGGCAAATCGTTTGATCCAGCATCGGAGTAGCCCTGCCTTCTGGATCCGTTGAACTTGAGGACGACGACTGTTCCACACCAGTGCTTGGCTGCAGCGCCAGAGGTGATATGATAGATGGCGCGGTTGACGGGAGCACCACGATTCAACGCGGAGGGGGAGTACCACAAGTGGAGCGGGAATCTGAGCGGCTCGCCATTCAGTCCCTGCGTGAGGACGATGCTCTCCATATGCCCGTCGGGAAAGTGAACGTTGACGAGCGGCTGAGGGCAAATTCCTTGCGAAGGAACCTGTGATGGGCGGCATTTAACCGTGATGATCCTTGGGCGCTCTACGCAGCATTTATAACGGCATCAATACAGGCGCAGCGACGCATCAGGGCGGCAACAGACCTTCTTCAGGAGAGAAGAGAATGGCCGAGGCCATGATTAACTGCTGTTCCGCAGGTGGTGGGGTAGCGATGATGTTGTAATTTTGCGCGAGGGCCGAGGGGACACACTCTCTACGATGGCGTGGCCAGTCCTAAAGAAGTGGCGCACATCGCATGAGTTTAAGATGGTCGTGTGACAGGAGGAAGAAGCTCACGCTGTTGAGGTGCTCTGTGGTGCAGTACCAGGCAGTTTGGCAACGACTGCACCACATAGACGTCGGCTTGCAGCAAACCGTGCACGGGTGGTTGATCATGGATACAGGGTTCATGTTTTGTGGTGGTGAAGAGAGACGATGTCTTTGAGAAGGACTGGAGGAATACTGGAGCTGAAGGCCAGACCTAGCGGCTTAAATATTTCTCGACAAAGAGCAAACGCCGCTCGACCCTTGAACAGGAACATGTCGCGAAGCCGTCTTGAGGGTGAGAAGAAAAACAGGGCATTACCCTTCGGAATTATTCATAAAGTTTGGGAAGCCGAGATCTCGATATGCTAAGGCAGTGTAAGCCCAACCAGGCACATTGGTCTCCCAACTTGTGATTCATCCTTGACAGCCTGAGCTTCTAACAGCCAGTGACGGGGAAGTGAAAAGTGAGCGTACGTGAATGACTCCCCCGATGGAAACGACGCGTGAAAGACGACCTGAAGGGCCACGATGGAGTGTTGGAGTGCACGATCGGCAGGAAACCTGGACGATCTGGTTAAGTAATCGAAACGTTTACTAGCCCAGCCTAATGAATGACATGCATTGTCACCCGTTTCAAGGAGGCCCGTGGGATGAATTTTAAAAGGGCCGACGAAACAACTGTGACGACAGCCTCTGAGAAGAGCCTATGAGCTTGGTTGGAGGGTTGATTCCAAATGAGCGCTGCATGGTCCGATGCGCTCGCTCAGCTCTGTTGGGCGGGCACAGTATCGTGTTATTACCCCGGCAGGATGGGTGAGTTCCCGACCGGACATTGAGGAAGTCCTTGACGATAGTTACGTTATAGACGACTGAGTGGCAGTGGATTCAATGCTAGCGTAGCCACGACGATACTACGCTCCGAGAAATTTCCATTCCGGTGTGCCTCCGGTTACTGTCTCGGCCCGCTCCGGCAGCACGCGTCACGTCTTGTCACACTAACTCTGTTAATCGCCACCATGTCTGACGATGAGATGAACATAGATGAGGGTATGTTTCTACTTTTTCTTAGTGCTGTGCGTCTCTCGATCCCCCTCCCCAGTTGCCAACGGAGGTACCGTGAGACGCAGAGGGAGAGGCTTCCACGCCACGCCAGGCAAGTCGTTGGCTCCGCCAAACTCACCAGGTTGTCCACATGCACTTTTTTTTCTCGCCACGCCAGGTGGAAACGACGGTACCCCGACTGCAGACGCTACTTATGACAGAGTCGAATCATCCCATGTCAAGGACCTGGACACCCGTGCTGCGCGCTGTACGTCTCCCCCGTTCCGCCGCCATATGGCTGTCAGGCGCTCTCCCGCCGCGCCAGCTGATCCCCGCTTGTCAATACACAGCTGTGGAGGGGTGGATCGTCCTCGTCACCAACGTTCACGAAGAGGCAACCGAGGAGGATGTTACAGACAAGTTTGCCGAATTCGGTGAAATTAAAAACCTGCACCTCAACCTAGATCGCCGGACTGGATATGTCAAGGTGCGTCACGAAGTCCACCGAAGACGTGGCACCACTGACGTAGATGAATCCAGGGCTATGCACTCGTCGAATACGAGACAATGGCAGAAGCGCAGGCAGCCATTGATGGCGCGTCGGGAACGCCATTGCTGGAACAGGCCATACAGTGCGACTACGCATTCGTACGACCACCGCCCTCCGGGCCAAAGAAGGGCAGAGGAAGAGAAGCGCGCGGACGAAGTGCCAGTCCATCCCGAAGATAAGGAGAGTAATATAGCCCGTGTACCCTCTTTCTCTTTTCGTAGCGTGCGTTTTCGTCGCTCGTTATCAAAACATGTACCGTTGCTGGTGTTTCACGAAACGACGGCCTTTCTCTGCTTGACTACGATTTTCAAGTTCATTCACGGACTATGCTCCCCACAATTCTAGTAGACGTTCATTCCCGGCCACAACGGCCAGCTGTTGCCAGGCAGCCTGCATAATAAAGAAAGGCACCGGTTAATTCGGACGGATCGGAGGTACCGTGACAGTGGATAGGACTCATAATGTATATGAACGACACAGGTTATACATTCCAGCGCTCAATGACGATCACAAAGGACGCTGATGAGTATGGAGGGAGGGGGGTGTTTATGTCCTCTTTCGGTCATATTGGTAGGGGGTGTCGAAAACAACTTTCCCACGCTTACCGCTTGCCAACGCGCCATTGTTTGGATTGCGAAAAACTGTTGAGTCCGTTGCAGAGTTCGAACGTTCCAAACACGCGACGCGCCAGAGAACTGCCAGAGAACAACACGATGCCGATACCTATCGAAGTAACCTCCGAGAGCGAATCCGAGCAGATTCGTGCTGGCTCAACAAAGAAAACGT
Source organism: Leccinellum rugosiceps (assembly GCA_038089755.1). Taxonomy (NCBI): domain Eukaryota; kingdom Fungi; phylum Basidiomycota; class Agaricomycetes; order Boletales; family Boletaceae; genus Leccinellum; species Leccinellum rugosiceps. The sequence goes on along the minus strand of JBBPLL010000011.1, from coordinate 33,590 downwards.
ACGCCTCAAAGAAACGACGGGCCACGTCTGCGTCCGAGTCGGACGTGCAGGAGGTCGAGAAGGAGGTAATCGAGGGGCCCGAGGACACCGCTGCGGAGGGGGACGAAGACGAGGACGAAGAGCCGGAAGAGGAGTACGAGATCGAGAAAATTCTCGACGCCAAGAAAGGCCACTTTTACGCAGTGAGTCGCGTGTCGTCTGCTTCTTGGCCCTGATCACAGACCGAAAAGCGTGTGCGCGCCGTGTTGCGCGACGTAGGGCCGGACTGGGTATTTTGTCAAGTGGAAGGGCTATGGACCCGAGCACAACAGCTGGGTGGACGAGAATGACGCAGGGTACGTATCTCCAACTCGTTGGTAGGTGCCAGATGTCTAATCCCTTCTTCAGCAACGCAAAGCTGCTCATCGAAGCCTATTGGGCGACCAAAAAGAAGTCTGGCCCCCGCAAGTCAGAGCCTGTCAAACCCAAGCCTAAACCTGTTGAGAAAATTGGGAGGAAGTCCCTTGCTGACTTAGAATCGTCTGCAGAACCAGAGATTATTGTAAAGAAGCGTGGCAGGCCGAAGAAACAGGATATGTCGCCGGACAGAGCAGATGCTCGCGACGCAGACGAGGACGACGACAGAGTAAAGAAAAAGCCTCGAAAGAGCAATGGCCTCGACCGCAAAAACAAGCAGCAGGGTCAAGCCGATGAGGATCCGGCGACGATCACGATCGGGAACATGAAGAAACACATGAAGGTCCCATCATGGGAGGACCTGGTTGACACGGTTGACACGGTTGAGCGCATAGAAGATGAGCTCTACGTGTTTTTCACCTTGTGCGTTGTCGGTCCATCACGCCTTTCATTTATGCTCATAGCTGTCATAGGAAGGACAAGAAACGTGTGCGGGAGAATTCGCGTCTCTGCGCCGAAAAATTTCCCCAAAAGGTGCGTGCCAGTTTGTGTGCGTTGGAACATACTGATTACGTTGTCGATCCAGCTCATCATGTTCTATGAGTCTAATTTACGATGGAAAATCGAGGAGTCGGAGGTGCCAGCGGTTGATCTTGAGCAGTGATCCATTGATTCGGACAATGTTGGTTCCCTTATGTCATCGTCCCCACTGAATGTTCCATTTCCTGATTTTCTGTCCCTGGTCGCTAGTACTCTAACAATTCATTCATATCTTTTTGAAATATGTTATACAGCATTCGTTCAATGGATCAGCGTTTGATCCCACTGTGCGACAGGTTCCATTCATTTCCAAGGCTGCCAATCTAGGCGAGTCAGAAAGTGACCAGGGGCTTCGTTTCCAGGACGTAGACGAGAGCGGGAGCAAAAGTGAAGAAAGCTGGTGCGCCAGACTGTCGGAATTGACGAAGTGAGAAGTGAAGTTGATGCGTAACCTCGGTCGCTTAGCTATGCCCGCTTCTTGAAGTTCGTAAAGCGTCCTGAGTCACTGAGTCTACATAACCCATCAACCTTTGACACATGCGAGAGAGCATGATACTACGGTCATGCGCCACCGTGACACGGAGGCAATCTTGGTATGGCGGGATATCTGTACAAATAATCCCTACGTTTTTTTTTACCTTACCTCGCACGAAAATCTGTCCCACCCCTGCGCAAAATTCGTTTTTTTTTTACCCAGCGCGCTGTAGAAAAGTCTCTCCTTCCGCAAAAATCTCTTATCTCACACAAAAATTTAAAACCTGTCCCCCCGCACGAAAATTTCTACCTAGTGTGCAAACTTTTTGTCCATCATGCACGCACCTGAGTCAGGGACATATCCCTACCTACTAGTTGGCGTTGTGGTGGTATGTTGGGGCATGCGCTGGTGTCGTGCGGTGGCGCTGGCGGCCTGGGCGAGGTCTGGTGGAATGAAGGGAGAGAAAGAGACAGAAGCGGGAACCGTGCCACTCGTCGTGTTGTTTCGACGCCGCACGTTGTAGTCTTTGAGTACCATCGTCGTGCCATCATCTCGTCGTCGTCGGGTAAAACCGATACTACTAAATCGCGCAGGGACAGGTTTTCGCGTGAGGTGGGAATTTTATTAGCGCGCGGGGTAAAAAAAAAAACGCGTGGATTATCTGTGCAGATATCCCGCCATAATCTGGTGCCTTGGACGCGCCCACACACGCTTATTGTATGCCCTCATCGTCATATCCGTTCATCCTCGTTCAACAGACTTCTTTTCTAATCAGGGCCCCAGACTTTCGGGCCCATGGGCCCAAGATGCTTTTTTCGCCCCAGGTACTTACTATATGAATCAAACATTAAAGTTTATCGCCATCGTACACATAATACATAAAAAACCGATAATCATCGAACGTACAAAAGGGTCCTCCAGGTCACGACCTGCTAGTCAACCTCGCTTAGTAGACAGACGGCCCGCTGGCGTTCCGCTCGGCTCCAAGAATTCTGCATGAGCTGTGCGGGGGGAAGAGGATCCGACGTGACGCGGTTGTTGCAATGGCAATATTCGGGGGGTTTCTGTACAGCTTAGTACTGCGTCATCATTCCACCCGTATGACACTTTCTGCACACACGCACGTCGAACTCCCGGTGGAAAAGCACCAAATGATAGCACAGCTAAAAATTCGGTTGCGAGTCTGAACCTGAAACAACGTTTCCCGTTGCACACGTGTGCGAAAGTAAGTTGGTGGCGCGGGGCAGGTGGGCGCGTCCAGACCGCTTCGACGTCAACGTCTGATCGGAGCTGGCAATCTGGGTCACCGGGTGCGTACGAGCCTACAATGACCTGTCCTCCAACGCCGCGCAGGGTTCACAGGGGAAAAAAAAAGGGGTGACGATCCGGTAATAAGTTCACCGTCGATTGCGTGGATGCCATGCTCCTGCCACGAGAGCCATGCATGGCAACACCCTGACTCAAACCCTGCTAGTCTAAGGGCTAGACTGCAATGCCGCTGGCCCCTAGGACAAACCTAACTTGTGTCATTCGCTGTTGGTATTCGTCAGGAGTCCAGGAACCGACTCAATCAGCCCACACTGGCGGATTCAATACAATAGGCGATAAAATCATACTGCATAATCCATATCCAAATCAAATATCGCCAACAACATAGCAAACTGAACCCATAGTACGGCGTCGTCTCCTTCAAAGCTCCGTATGGTAGATCTCTGCGCCACCCTCCACTTCTTGAGCGAGGCGTGATACTGCTTCCTCCGGGTCAACGTTTGATCCTCTCCCCAAATGGCCTGCTTCCCCCAGCGGTTCGACTTTGCCGAGCGCCTCCAACACTTCCTGTCGGCTCCGTCCGATGACGATAGGGGGAATGAAGCCTCGGTCTTCTGCTTCTCTAACACCGTCGCGGGGAACAGGCAGGATAGAAACCTCTGGATCCGGCTCCCCATCCGGCTTGACAACAGACCCTTTCTCTTCCTCCTTTTGTGCGGCGCCATTGCCCTGGCTATTGAATGCGCGCTCGCCATCTCTCTTGATCCGACGTAGGCGTGTTTCAAACCCAATCACCACGTCCCGAACTTCGGACTCGAGGTCTTCGAGTATGGGGTTCATAGGATTCGTTGCCGCGATACTAGGGTGTGTGCCGTTTTGAATTGAAACCACCTCCTGACCGTACTGCTCGCTAACTGCCGAAAGGCACCGTATCAGCCCCCATTACATTGTTTCAAACTCTAGAAATTCATATACTTACCCCCAACCAGAGCGTGGTATCGCTGCCAGTCGTCGAATGTGACGTCTTCGAGCCAGGCATAATCGAGACCCAAATCCAGCTGGCCTTTTTCCGCGATTTCGCGCACCTCAGCAGTGGCTGTGGTGACCTAAAGCATTTTCAGCGGTCACCATCAGGGCAGAAATAAAACATTCCCTATGTTTCATGTAGCTGTACGAACCTCTTGGAGTTCCTTCTCTAGTATGATTCCATACCAGGCGTTAACGACCCCCTGGGTGGTCAACAAACGCTCGTTGAACTTGTCGTTCACCCGATCGACGACACGATCCCAGAGCGCTAGCTTCTCATCAGGCTTCCTAGCTTCCCCCTTGAGATTCTTGAGATAAATTTCGGCGCCCTTGATATATTTCTCCGCTTCGCTGACGAGCTCCTCGATTGAACTCCGGATCTCGACAGATGATGCCAACTCGGCAGCTGCAGCTGCCCGCAAATCAGCCAGGCGGCTCTGAAGCTGGGAAGTGCTGTGCTCCATCTGTACTTGGAGCTCTGTCTCCCACTTGGCCTGGCGAGTTTCGATGTCGGCACGCTTCCGCGCGGTTTCCTCAGTCTTGAGACGTAGGCGCTCAGCCCTCTCCTCTTCTGTCTCCGCGGGGGGACTAGGAGGTACGGGGTCATAGTTATCGGAACTCCCTGAATTTGCTAGTGGCTCATCTAGTCCCAATTCGGCATAGAATGCATCAAAGTCAATCTCATCATCACTGCGTGAGCTATTCGGTGGGATCGTCGCAGAAGCAGCAGGGACAGGGATTTTGGACGGTGTTGCCGATACCGGGAATTCGGTTGGCTCATCGACAGGAGGTTTCGACGACAAGGTGGGTGTCGGTGCGACAGAGGCCGAGGACGAAACTTTTCCAGACTCGTCTACGATCTCGACTTTATCACCGGAATCTACGAGAACGGGTTTAACAAATGGAGAGGGCTCGACATCCGGGATCGTATCAGCCGGGGGCATGGATATCTCTGGGCTTGGGACTGGTACGGAACTCGGCTCCAGGGATTCGGAACGTGGTACTTCTTCAGTCATTTCGTTAGCGGTAAACGAGGACGGCGTGTACGTGATGTCAGTCTCCTTTGGTGGTGTGTGGATGTTATCGGAGGCGGGGGTGGGGGAATGCGTGGACGAGAAAGTGGCGTCGTACCCGATCGTCTCCATGATCGTGAATAGAGTGTCGGATGACAGCGACTCGTCTTCGAGTGTGATTTCGTCGATAACCTGGCTCCCCCTGCTAAGCTCCTTAACCTTCTCCCATATCTTGGCGACATGAGGATCAACAAACTTTTGGCGTTGCTCTCGGAGGAAAAATGCGAACTGTTGGAGCAGATGGCCAGCTTTCTTTGCCAGCGGCATAGCATAAGGCTTAGCCGTGTGATACGCATCTTTTGTCTTTGATGCCGCTAGGAGGACATAGGGTTCTGCTTGGCGTTGCAACCGCTGAAGTTTGTAGATTGCAATCTGGACGCGTGGCTCGAGTTGTTCGTATCGTCGGAGAAGTTGTTCGCGATAGGGTTTGAGCCTAAACTGGGCAAGTTGGATTCGGGGCTCAATGTGTTTATTCCATCGGGACACGACATGCTTGTTCCACTGCGGAACGATGTGATTGTTCCATGGGGGGACAACGTAGAGATTCCACCGTTTCTGAGTGCGGAGAAGGATCGGAGTCGTTATTTCGACAACGCGGTGGATGTAAGGTTTGGCACGTTCTATGTGAGGGGCGACTGAGGGGTGGACGAGTGCGGCTTGAATAGGAGGAATGATGTAGGGGTCAAGTATGATGCGTCTGTACTCGGACAAACCGCGACATATCGGGGATTGGAGGTGAGTATCCTGGGGACACACGGAGAATGTGTAGATGATGAACGCGAGGAGGAGCAGTTTGGTAAGGAAGTCAAGGAAGGCTTGGAAATTGGGTTTTTGGTGTTTGTTCTGATAGCGGTTAACAACGACGTTGCGGATAAAGGAAGAAGAGCACAAACTTTGGTACGTCTCTTTGATTTTTTGGACTTCTTTCCGGGGTTGTCGTCCTGCAAAGACGATGATTAGCACTCGTGTCAAGCACAAACAACACGGAAAGCAGCGTGTAGTGTAGAGATATGAGGAAGAAAATAGTGCTGATACCGGCCCGAAAGAGCTCTGTTTTACGTGGAAAGCGAGCACTCACGAGACCGTTTGTGTGATCTCTGCCGTTAGAGGAGGCTCCATGAGATGTTTCAGCCATGTTGGAGGTAGAATGGGGCCTTGAAACGGTGGCTGAATTCCTCGAGGGTTGTGAAGGACGTGGTGCTCTGTGAGAGGAGGGATTGCGCGCCAACGGCGGTGGTGGCACGACTGGTGTTCTGCGAGTAACGACCATCGTTATAGATACTTTATAAGAACTTGGCACTGAGTAGATAGAATAGTGTTCAGACGGGCAAGGACATGGACGCCTCGTCGATTAGTGGAGGTGGAGTATGTGTCTCTGTTCGGGTTCGTGTTTGGGCGCTTTCGTACAATGTCTATTATGTAATTGGACTTCCATCTATCTCGACATGCACGTCAGAGTAACGTACGCTCACAAAAAGAGACGCGTACTACAAAAGCCTACTATCTCGTCACCGCTGGAGGTCCTTCCACTCGAAGCTGGCGGTCTCACTCGCACTCAGATGGTTCGTCGTATGCTCAAGCGGTCGCGTCGTGTTGCCCTCGAGGATAAAAATATCAAGGAGCACCTCGCGAAGAGGATCAAGCAAACCCAAGAGCACGGCGTAGACCCCATGGCATTCGAAACACCGTTCTCTTCGCCATTCGAACACGAGTCCGTTATCAGAAGACCACTGGTATCAGAGCCACTGTCCCCGGTCCCCGTGTCCAAACGCGTCAGTTCGAGAAACCTTAAGGAAAATAGCGCCCATTCTCGACCCCTCGCCTCGCCGTTTTGTAGCCGTCCGAATTCAGCCGCTTCATCTCCCAAGGGACGATCTTCCCATCGAGCTTCGCGTAGACCCCTCCATGCGAAATCTCGTGCTGTTTCTGCAATCTGCAAAGAAAATGTCCGGCCAGTTTCGCATTTGAAGGACTATATGCGCTCTAGGTCTGCACAGGATGACTGGTTTCCTACCCCGGACGATCGCGAACATGTGTCCCCAGGCGGTAGCAATGCTTCGTTCTATGTCGACAGGCCTCTGTCATACTCAACCCCAGCTAAACACCGACCGCGGAAGCTTATGCGGCACCCTGCTGAAATCGATGATTTCTTTGGTTCCTTTTCGCGCCATGATTCCACAGAGGGCGGTGCTCTTAGGGTATCTGTTGGCGAAAACCAATTTGGCCTTCCTGGAACCAGTCCTGCGCAAGGGGCGAATCTCATCATTCGTGCGGGCAGGAACCCTGGTGTATCAACTCCACCTTTCTCCCCCAGGGAAATCGGTTGTCCTCTGAGTCTTGCATCAGACTTGGCGCTAGAACTGGGCTCAATGAGTATCTGCGGTATGTTCTGTCCCAGACACGCCAGATGGTCGTCCTGGACTGCTTTTGCTTGATTTTTCATTCGAGCTCAGCATGCTAGCTTTTATGTTGACTGTATGCGGTGTAGGTGATCTGGGAACGCACTCGGACCAGGAAGCATATCCTCCTTCAGCCGCAGCCTCTATGATTCGAGTCTCTCAGGATGCCTCCGCCCGTACCCAGTCTACCACGAAGAAGGCGGTTGTACGAAGGCCTGCTCGGGAACGCGCGGGTACAATTCGTGCATCCGATTTCACCAAGCTTGGTGTGCCCTCGTCCAGCGTTGCCCCTGGATTGACCGCGTCATCCCGTTCCAACGTGCGACGAACACGTTCTGGGACAGTCGTTGGCCTAGACTCGAAGCTGGCGACAAACAAGACCGCATCACTTCTCAGACCATCCAAGGGTACCCCAGCTACTGGGCTTGCAGCTGTCCAATCCGGATCCGAGTCCGAGTCCGACGATGAACTGTTGTTAAAAGCTGCCTGGATCGAGGATCTGGAGTACCTCGGCCTCGCGGTGCCTCAGAGGAAAATAGAAAGCGGGGACGACGAGCTGAACCTGGGCATGGACAGTTCCCGGCATGGCTTGGAGTCTGTCAGTGCTCCTCCACGCCGATTGGGATCGAGGCGGCGGTAAGTTGGTAAGAATGATTGCATGCGTCGTTATCGTTTCTTTTTCTTGTTCTTTCTTATTCTGGCTTCCGCTTTCGCTGATGGACGATCGTGTGTTGTTTTCGACTGTATTGTTATCATTCGTTTTCTTGGCGGATGCACGGTACTGTACGTGCTTGCATTTCAAGTCCGTGATAATTAGTTGTCTTTGTTATTGTCTCAGCTCGGGGGCTCGTCGAGTGAAGGTTTCGTTTGTTCGCTGTATCAATGGCTCTATGTCGTGTTCGTATACATGCTTTGCAGATCGATATCCGTCCTTGTGTACGTTTTCATCTTCAAGTTTCAAGATGGAAATCAAAAAGGATGTACTACTACCCATAGTAAACGGGAGAAAGGCACATTGTGCTCGAGCGCACGGAAGCGATCTATCTTCCGAGACGTTTCCTTTTTTTCTGAGCTCCATAGCTTCTAAGAGTTAGTAAACGGTGGTATCCCGAACGGACGGATCAATCGAGCACTGGCAGTTCTCACGGTACGGAACCATATCATACATCTTGACCAATGACCAATATCCACACACTGTTTTCCTCATCGCCTACGAGGATATGTAGAAGGAGGTCGATTCAAAGCAACGTTACAACTATGCGGTCGGAGGGAACATTCATTACGGGAGTGCAAACGGTTCTGGAGACTGGCACAGTGGCACACAGCCTTCTTGGGTTGCATGCTGTAGCGATCCCGGCGTCGCATACATGCGGTGCGTGACTTGATACAATGTTTGTAGCTTTCCCTTGTTTCTGTCCTTTCCCCCATACAGCTATCCTAGCGTTTTAACCTTTAGCGAGGCAATCGTCCTTGATCGCCAAGCACTGGATCTTTGCCCACCTGGTCACCAAAAGCAACGGAGCTCGCTTAATCAGCTTGCCAGGCACCTCATGCATCGTTACAAACATCTGGGGACCATAGAGGACGTCGAGGAAGCCACCGTCTGTTCTAGAGAAGCACTAGAGCTTTGCCCGGAAGGGCACCCATTTCGTTCATCGTTGTTGAACAATGTCGCAGAATGTCTCTCCAAACGTTACAAGCGGCTTGGAGAAATGACAGACCTGAACGAATCCATCATTCTCGCGAGACAAGCCCTTGACCTTCGCCCGTCAGGGCGCCAGGATCGATCAACTCCGTTGAACAATGTCGCAGCCCATCTTTCTAAACGTTACAAGCGGCCTGGAGATATGATAGACCTCAATGAGGCCATCATTCTCGGGAGACAAGCCCTCGACCTTTGCCCGTCAGGGCACCCGGATCGATCAACGCCGTTGAACAATGTCGCAGCCCATCTCTCTAAACGTTACAAGCGGCTTGGAGATATGACAGACCTCAATGGAGCTATCATCCTCGAGCTTCGCCCGTCAGGGCACCGGGATCGATCAAGGTCGCTGAACAATGTCGCAAGATATCTCTCCAAACGTTACGAGCTGCTTAGAGATATGACGGACCTTGACAAGGCCATCATTCTCGCGAGACAAGCCCTTGACCTTCGCCCGTCAGGGCACCCGGATCGATCAACGACGTTGAATAGTGTCGCAAGATCTCTCTCCAAACGTTACGAGTTGCTTAGAGATATGACAGATCTCAACGAAGCCATCATCCTCGAGAAACAAGCTCTCGACCTTCGCCCGTCAGGGCACCTGGATCGTTCAACGTTGTTGAAAAATGTCGCAAGCAGTCTCTTCAAACGTTACAAGCTGATTAAAGATATGACAGACCTCAACGAGGCCATCATCCTCGCGAGACAAGCCCTCCACCTTCGTCCATCCGGTCATACTGGCCGATCGTGGTTATTGCATCAACTTGCAAGTTATCTCCATGTTCAGTGTACCCAGCTGGGGGAGTTGAAGGACAGAGAGGATCTATTCGGTCTCTACACCGAATTGGCAAATATCTCACAAATAATCTCAGCATCGGATCTCTCCGCAGCCAAGCAATGGATCATGGTAGCCGAGGATTTCAGCCATCCCTCAATGGTTCTTGCATACGAAACATCTCTTCGACTACTCGTTCAGCATCTGGCCTCTTTGCCATCCATACCCAATCATCTACAGATTTTTAAGGATCTTGCTTCATCATTAGCAATCGATGCATTTTCCGCTTGTCTTCGCAATCAGCACGCAAAAAAGGCGGTTGAGCTGTTGGAGCAAGGTCGGGTGTATTCTGGAACCAGATTGCTCGTCTCCGTTCCCCTCTTGAAGACGTCATCGCGTCGGGCCAGGAAGGAGCGGCCCTTGCACACGAGTTTACTCAATTGTCATCAGAAATACAAACCATAATTCATTCACTAGACCCAGATCAGCACAACAGGCTATGCGGTCTTAATGTTGATCTGCAACCTGCCATCACCAAAATTCGGAAATTACCTGGTCTTGCTCGATTCCTTCTCCCCTCATCCTTCTTCGAACTCCAGCACGCTGCCAGTGCCGGACCTGTAGTTATCGTAAATGCTAGCCAGTATACGTGCGATGCACTCGTGGTCTTTTTTCGACAGAGATCCGGTTCACATCCCATTACGCATCACGAAATCCCGCGTTCAGGACCTGGCGTCTGAGCTCCAGTCCTTGACTTTGGATGCGAAATTGATGGACGTGGACAGAGATCACGCTTGCTTCCTGAGAGTCCCTTGGGATGAGGTCGTTTCCCCGATCGCTGATTTTCTGCAGACGACAGTTCCACCTGGCTCACGTATCTGGTGGTGTCCCACTGCCGAGCTTTGCCTTCTGCCACTGCACGCAGCTGCTCCGTATCGGAAGGGCCAAAGGAGTTTTTCCCATTTGTACATATCATCCTACACACCCACTCTTTCTGCCCTCATCCGTGCCAGGCGGGATGATTCATAAGCGACGACTTTGATACACGAGAAACGTCTCCTTGCTGTAGGCCAGGCAAATGCCAAAGGTGAAAGTGAGCTCCTCTCCGTCAGCAGCGAACTAGCCATCATCGCTGAACGTATTCAGGGTCTCGCGACGTTCATCCGTCTTGATGGTCCAGAATCGAGCATATCCCAAGTCGAGGAGGAGCTGAGGAGGAGTGAGTGGGTTCACTTTGCATGTCACGGCATCCCAGATACGAAACAACCCTTTGGCTTTGCATTTGGACTTCATGACGGCCACTTCACGGTCGAGCACTCCACAAAACAATAAACTCATTGGTAGGTAGTGTTCCGCCCGATCAGCGCATTCTGTATGTACATATCGGTGCCTAGTGCACATCGGACTTTGTCTAGTTGGTATCCTTGTATTGTTCCCTCGCATGTATTTGCTATGTCCCTTCTCATTTGTTCGCTGTCCGCGGCCAGTGACTTAGCAATCGCATTACCGAATTATTCTGCTTTTGCGGGCTAGGGGTCTGTTGAGCAGTATGACGATCGTCAGTGTCGACACCATCGGGAGTATGGGCTTCGCGACGACTTCCCAGAGTTTCATTGGTGTGTATTATGGTGACCGGTATGCTTGTAGGTGGTAGGTATCCTACTGTTCACACCCGCCATCCTCCTTCACGCTCCTGAGCTGCGGATGTATGTCTTTATGACCTGGGCGATGACCATCGACCATTTACAGGCTTCTCTGGACAGTCTGGATATTTTTAGCTTGATGCAAGTTTTGCGCCTGGCTTGTGCCCCAGCACGTGTGAACGTGGTCTGGATCTGCAATACTGAAAATCATTCCTCCAACTCGGAGAAGTCGATCGTCAGCCCACTTTGTTGCCATGCACACCCCTCGCGGATCCTTTCCCTATGGAATGCGGATCCAATCATCTGCACCGTCATCACTGGCAAGGGCTTGCTATCGCTTAACGATCGACGAGATCCGGTTACCTGTTCACCAGCGCGCAGAACCTCACCTCGCTCGCTCACGGAGTGCCCCCAAGAATACCTGACAGTGGGTTAATCGCTCCCGCCTACCTCATCGAGTTCCCCGTGCCGATCGTCGAGTCGGACGAAGACCTTTCGGTGAATCCACGCTAGCCGTGCTCGAGACGCTGATCGTGCACCGCCGCGCACCAGGTGTACGGTACCACTACGAGCTGTTGAATCTGAGTGCGCCCGGTGATCCTATAGCGGCTCGAGACCCCATATCAGGATACATGGACCAGACGTGGTCTAATATTGTTATCCATTGAGTTGAGTATATATGGCTTACATCCGGAGTGTCCAGAGATACCGCAGTGTTTGCACCCGAGCGTGTACCTGTGGCTGGTTGTGGCATTTACGGGTACGGGTGCTGGTACGATGTTGGCTTTGCGACCTATCGGACACATTGAAAGATCCGATGAAGAGAACGACGAAGCACATCGATTGCGGCAAAAGTCTAGATGAGTAATCGGATGTGGGGCCCAGGTGGAGCAATTGAAGTACATGGAGGAGATGACGGCGGATGGAAACCTGGGATTCGAAGCGATCTCCTTGCCGAGATATTTCCTTTCATTTTCTGTGCCCCATAGGTTCTTAGAGCTACTGAACGTTGAAGAGTCTTCCAAATGGATCAAGCTCTTGGATTAGTGGCCCAGTGCGAGTTAACGGAGCGCAGCGATAATGCTGACGGAAAGGTCGTCAACTTAGTAGTACCTCTCACGGTCACACATTTTTGCGCACATACGTCATCATCACGCTTACATTTTTTCCGAGTCAACCACAAGAATAGGTGCAAAGAAGTTGATTCAAAGCAAAGTTCCAAGTTCCAACGATGCAGGAGGGAACACTTGGGATTACAGGAGTGCAGGCAGTCACTGGCACTGCCTTTTCGAAGTTGATGTAAGCCATGCGGACTAGTATGGACTTGGATGTGTTTAAACGTCCTTGTATCTGGTGCCCATCGCCTATACAGCTATCCCAGCAGTTTCTCACAGGTCAACCTTTAGCAGTGATACAAGATGAAATCAGAAGGTCCCTATTTTCTTCCGTCTGCGAGAAAAGTACTAAAATGTCATCAATGTTAGCCGAAAAGCAGTCGTCTCCTTGTAACACCAAGCACGACGAAGAAACTCAGGACAGGACGGGCTACATTGGGGGGGAGACTGTTTCCGAGTCAGTCGATGAGACACTTTCACGAGCGGAAGCCTCGTTCGCGAAGTTCCAGCAAGGGGACGGGACGGACCACATTAGCGAGGCGGTGGCCCTTGATCGCCAAGCACTGGATCGCTGCCCACCTGGTCACCACTTGCGATGGAGGTCACTGACTCTACTTGCCATTCATCTCGCGGATCGTTACAATTGTCTGGGTACAATAGCGGATATTGAGGAAGCCACTGTCTGTTCCAGAGAAGCACTGGAGCTTTGCCCAGAAGGGCACCCGAATCGTTCAACGTCTTTGTACAATGTTGCAGTCCATCTCTCGGATCGTTACAAGCAGGTTGGAGAAATGACAGACCTCGATGAGGCCATCATCCTCGGGAGACAAGCCCTTGACCTTCGCCCGTCCGGGCAGCCGCTTTGCTCAACGTCGTTGAACCATGTCGCACTCTGTCTTTCCGATCGTTATGGCCAACTTGGAGATATCACAGACCTCGATGAGGCCATCATCCTCGGGAGACAAGCTCTTGACTCTTGCCCGTCAGGGCACCCGGATCAGTCAATGTTGTTGAACAATCTCGCAAACTATCTCTCTATTCGTCACAGCAGGCTCGGAGATATGACAGAGCTCAACGAGGCCATCATCCTCGGCAAACAAGCCTTTGACCTTCGCCCGTCGGGGCACCCGGATCGATCGATGTCGTTGATCAGTGTCGCAACCCATCTCTTCTATCGTTACAGACAGCTTGGAGACATACCAGACCTCAACGAAGCCATTATCCTTGGGAGAAAAGCCCTCGACTTTCTCCCGTCAAGACACCCGGATCGTTCAACCTCGTTAAACAATCTCGCACTCTATCTCTTCACTCGTTACAACCAGCTTGGAGATATGACAGAGCTCAACGAGGCCATCATCTTTGGGAGACAAGCCCTTGACCTTCGCCCTTCAGGGAACCCGGATCGATCAATGTCGTTGATCAATGTCGCACTCTATCTCTCCGGTCGTTACAAGCGGCTTGGAGATATGACGGACCTCAACGAGGCTATCATTCTCGGGAAACAAGCCCTCGACCTTTGCCCGTCAGGGCACCCGCTTCGTCCAACCTCGCTGAACAATGTCGCACTTTGTTTCTCAGATCGTTACAAGCAGCTTGGAGATGTGACAGACCTTAGTGAGGCCATCATCCTTGGGAGGCAAGCCCTCGACCTTCGCCCGTTAGGTCACCCGGATCGACCACTGTCATTGAACAATGTCTCAAACCGTCTCTCTGATCGTTACAAGGAGCATGGAGATATGTCGGATCTCAATGAGGCCATCATCCTCGTGAGACAAGCCCTCGACCTTTGTCCTTCAGGGCACCCGTTTCGTCCATCGTCGTTGAATAATGTCGCAAACCGTCTCTCCGATCGTTACTACCGACTTGGAGATATAACGGACCTCAATGAGGCCATCATCCTCGGGAGACAAGCCCTTGACCTTCGCCCGTCAGGGCACCCAGAATTATCAGGGTCGTTGAGCAATGTTGCAGGCTATCTCTACGATCGTTACAAGCGACTTGGAGATGCGACAGACCTCAGTGCGGCCCTCACCCTAGGGAGACAAGCCCTTGAACTTCGCCCGTCAGGGCACCCGGAACTTCCGGCTTCGTTGAACAATGTCGCACGCTACCTTTTCGAACGTAACAAGCAACTTGGAGATATGACGGACCTCAATGAGGCCATCATGTTCGGGAGACAAGCCCTTGACCTTTGCCCGTCAGGGCACTCGCTTCGTTCAATGTCGTTAAACAATGTCGCAGCCTATCTTGCCAGTCGTTACGAGCGGCTTGGAGATATGACAGATCTCAATGAGGCCATCATCCTCGGGAGACAAGCCCTCGACCTTCGTCTGTCAGGGCACCCGGATCGACCAATGTCGTTGCACAATATGGCAGGCTATCTCTCCGATCGTTACAAGCGACTCGAAGATATCACGGACCTCAATGAGGCCATCATCCTCAACAGACAAGCCCTGGACCTGTATCCATATAGTCATCCTACCAGATCACTCGCATTGAACAGCCTTGCATCTGATCTCCGTGATCGGTTCTCCCAGTCGAAGGAGTCGAAAGACAGGGACGATCTATTCAGCCTCTACACCGAGTTGGCAAATATCACACAAACAGTCTCACCAGCCGATCTCTCCACAGCCAAGGAATGGATCATAGCAGCTGAGGATCTCTGCCATCCCACAATGGTTTTCGCATACGAAACATCTCTTCGACTACTCGTTCAGCATCTGGCTACTCTACCTTCCCTACCCCATCATCTACAGATATTCAAGGACCTTGCTTCATCCCTAGCGATTGATGCATTTTCCGCTTGTCTTCGCAATCAGCGTGCAAAAGAGGCGATAGAGTTGCTGGAGCAAGGCCGGGGTGTATTCTGGAACCAGATTGCTCGTCTCCGTTCCCCTCTTGAAGATGTCATCGCTTCGGGCCATGATGGAGAGGTTCTTGCAGACGAGTTTAGTCGACTGTCATCAGAGATACAGAACACAATTTATTCACATGGTCCAGATCAGCACGACAGGCTGTTCAGTCTTAGCGTTGATCTGCAATCCACCATCTCCAAAATTCGCAACTTACCCGGCCTTGCTCGATTCCTTCTCCCCTCTTCCTTCTCCGATCTCCAGCATGTTGCCAGTGGCGGACCTGTGGTCATCGTGAATGCTAGCAAGTATACGTGCGATGCGCTTGTTATCTTCTTCGACAGAAACCCGGTTCATATTCCATTGCAAGTTACAAAACAGCGTGTTCAAGACATGGCATCGCAACTCCGAGCCCTGGCAAAGCGTGCAAGATGGATGGATGTGAAGAATGATCTTGGTCGCTTCCTGCGCGACCTCTGGGATGAGGTTGTATCCCCGATTGCAGACTTCCTGCAGACGACAGTTCCATCTCGCTCACGCGTCTGGTTATGCCCCACTGCCGAGTTTTCTCTTCTCCCGTTGCACGCTGCCGGTCCGTACCGGAAGGGCCAAAGAAGTTTTACCCAGTTGTACATCCCGTCTTACACACCCACTCTGACTGCCCTCATCCGTGCAAGACGGAGTGGTCCATCTGCGACGACTTCGATACGCGAGAGACGTTTCCTTGCTGTAGGTCAGGCGACCGCTACTGGCGGGGACGAGCTGCTCTCCGTCGGCAGCGAACTGACCATCGTCGCCGAGCATACTCGGGGCCTCGCGACGTTCGTCTGTCTTGACGGTCCAGAATCGAACATGTCCCAAGTCTCGGAGGAACTGAAAAAGAGCGAGTGGGTCCACTTTGCCTGTCACGGCATCCCGAACAGGAAGCAGCCCTTTGACTCTGCGTTCGGACTTTACGACGGCCGGTTTACCGTGGAACGGATCATGGCATGCAAGCTGGAGAACCCAGAGTTTGCGTACCTCTCAGCTTGCCATACGACGGCTGGGGACGAGGAGAGTCCGGACGAGGTGATCCACCTGGCGTCGGCGATGCAGTTTGCGGGGTTCCGGTCCGTGATTGGGACGATGTGGGCGGTGGACGACGGACAGACGAACAAGATCACGTCCAGGTTTTACGAGTATATGTTGGATGGATCTGGTCGGCTGGATCACACTCGGGCGGCGTTGGCGCTCCAGAAGACGATGAACTCGTTCGCCGGTAGTGTTCCGCTCGATCAGCGGATTCTGTATGTCCATATCGGTGCCTAGTACACATCGGTTCCGAGTCTAGTTTGTTCCATATTGTATGGTTGCCTCGTAGCTGTCATGTATCTTTGCTTACATGTGCTATTTGCGTACTACTGAAGTACTGATACTTTCCTCAGGGCCGTAGTCACCTTTGCATGGTCTAGGTCATTTCGTGGATTGCCTTGCAAGCTCATCGCGGAATGAAGGTCGTAAATCTGTACCGAATATGATCGCACATCAGCCCCGCAAGCAAAGTCTGAGGTCCACAGTTCTGTCGCGTATGCATTGCCTCGCAGATCAGTCCTTGTGCACGTAGCAGTTTCCCCTTCGAGGCTAAAAGTGGAAATCGGGAAAATTGCTAGGTGCGTATAGTACATCGTACCCAAGAACGCAGAAGCGTCATCGGGTGAAAACAGAAGAGCGATAGAACATCGTACCCAAGAACGCAGAAGCGTCATCGGGTGAAAACAGAAGAGCGATAGAACATGGATAACCAAGCAGAAAGAAAAAAAAGACGAGCAGGGGAGATGTAAAGTACATGCAGCATATACACACAATATAAAGGCGTCCAACTGGCAAGTATACACAGATCCAAGACGAAATCAAACGGACGTGGGTCCGTCACAAGTCGGAGAAATGCAAGGTACATAACACAGCGCATATAGTGATGGCAGGAAGGATACAAAGGAAATGAACTTTACCGTACAGCGTGCCCATACGCCAGACACATCGGTGGGTGCTCGAGGAACGGGAGAGGAAAGAAAACCATGAGGATGGCGATACAACGTCGCACATCCTCTTATGGGACAGAGAGAGGCAACGCGAAGACCGGGACCACCCCACCTGCTCATCACGACGCAGCAGAGGTGCGCCCACGCACGACGAGCCCGCCGTCCCAGACGCCAACGTTCCAGCCATCCTGTGCGAGTTTGTTGCGCACCGCCGGCTTGAGCACTCCAACACCGTTGGCCGAGTGCGAACCGCGACCGGTGATGATCCGTAGCGGCTTCGCTGTGTTGGTTCACGACACCGACGTCGAGAGTCCCCGGACAAAGACGCAGACGCGGATGGAAAGGGGATCAGACGACGAGCGGAGCCCGGGGGAAAGGACGTACCGGCAGAACACCCCTCGAGCTCGAGGATCTCGCGAACGATGACGACCGCTTCGGAGATCGAGGTGCCGTGGAGGTCGACGGTGTCGCGGTCTGTGGCAGCCGAACTGTACGTTTACATACATCGAGGGCAAAAGAACAACGAAAAATGCAATATGGCACCGTATCATCGTGAGATGCACGACGGGAATCCAAGAGGACTGGCGTACCGTTTCGATTCGACCGAGATCCGCGCTTCGTTGAGCGCCTCGCGTCGTGCCAACTCTTGGAACTCGCGCGCCTGTCGATACGAGAGTCAGAACAGAAACCACCGTCGAGAACAAGCAATAAAGTGCGAACGTACCCGTTCGGCGAAATACAGCGCGACCTCACCGCCACGCGTCTTCGCATTGCCCCTCCGCCATGCCTTGGACGCCTCCTTCAGCAGTTCGTCCCGTTTCCTCAAGCTTGTAGCCATGCGTTGCTTCAAATCGGGCCGGGTCAGCTCGCCCACGTCACCCTTGCCACCCTTGCCAATCCCGTTACCCGACCCGCGTATTTTTCCCGCAACCGCCGAGCGCCGAGTCTGATTCGCACTGTCGTACGCGGGGATGTGAAGCGCGAGCGGATGCGGGCCCATGGGAGGCGGTTTTTGAGGCACTGTTTGCCACTGGAACGGGTTCGGCTTGGCTATCTTCGGAGACGCAGGGGAAGAGGGGACGCTCGTGCTCTTCCGCCTTGACGTCGGCGGGGGCTGGACGGGCGGTGGTCCGGTGGGGAGTTGACGGGTGGCCGCGGCGGCACTACAGCTACGATCACGGTTCTTGACGGGGGGTGGCAGTGGTGAGATGGAGGAACGGGTGGGGGAGAGGGGGGATTGGGGGAGGTGGTACACACCCATGGCGAGGGTTCCAGATTGGAGGTCGAGCTCGAGCTCGAGGAGAAGCCAGACGATGTCGATTGCGTCGTCCCCACGGCCGTGTGTGGCTGAGAGGGCGAGTTGGGCGTCGGCGTAGAGGGTAGAACGCTGTTCGGCGTCGAGGGAAACATACGTTGGAGAGTCGCGGAGGACGTCGAGCAAGGTAAAGAGGGATTCTGTAGGCGAGGTAGCAGAAGGCGACGTTGTGAGGGTACCTGTGATGGACGAGAGCGCAGCACGAAGCGCATTTGCCGGCGTGGAGTGGCCTGGGAAATGGAAGTGGGACTGGAAAAAGGAAGCAGGGTGGGGTGGGAGGAGCGTTGCGAGGTGATCTGAGAGGGAGGCCAGCTGAGTCCATGGGTCGAGCGGTGGTGGTCCCGGGGACATGGGGGGCGGAAGATGTTGCTTTTGGCGGATATCGACGAGGGTGATAGTCTTGGCGCGAGCGTTTTTCTTCTTTGCAGCCCTCCCATTGGAGACGGATTTCTTTTTGTTTTCGACACATCTCCAGAGGGGGTCATCGTCGAGAGTGCCCGATTCGTCGTCGAGGGCATCGAGGCCGCGCTCTTCGAGTTCACGGATGTATTCGTTGGTCAAGAGTGTTTGCACGACGGATTCCATGTCCATGTCGCCCTCATCGCCCGAGCCGGCCTCGCTGAGCGCACGTCTGAGCTGGGACGGCGGTATGTGTGGCAGTGCGGCCTGCAAGAAACCGAGGGGCGAGCTGAAGGACTGTTGTGAGAAAGCGTCCGAGTCAGAGCATTCGGCGGTCTCTGCACAGAAATCGGGCGAGCTGTCGGGCGATGAATCGAGTTCATGTTCATGCTGGTGTTGTGCGGCAGCGTGGCTTGCGAGCTCCCTGAGGGTCGTTCGGAGGGAGTCTAATGTGTCCAAGTCGGCGATGAGCACTGCGAGGAGAGAAGTGTCGAGGGGCGGGCAAAATTCTGCCTGCAAACACGCTGAGTGTCGTCGACGATCGTCGACGGGACGTTTCGCTTACCTGAAGAGCGTCGAAGAGCGAGTCCATCACTTTGAGATCGAAAATCAAATCGCATATGATACCATCGTTATATCACGTGATCACATCTTCTCCTCTTCCGTCATGTTCTTTTACATCTCCTTATTGGCTGCGTTTGCCTTGTTGCTCATGCGTGAGTCTCCTGCTCACAATCACCTACCCGCTGACCCTCCATACCAGTGGGTTATCGCTACCGTGCCGTCGTCCTGCCCCATGTGCCCATGAAACTCAGGTCCCTATTCGGCTTCAACCAGTACATCCCCTTGTCCACGTTCTCCACTCAAGCCGAAGCAGGATTGACGTCTTCCATGTTCGACATCGAGACCAACATCAACGACGGCGACTCACGAGCTGGTCTCGACGAACGCGGCACACAGGAGGTGCTCGAGATCATGCGCAGAGAGCGCGTCAAGTACGTCTTTCTTTTGTTCGATGCCACGTAGACCATTCTCATGCCGATCGGCGCTTATTAGCTTCGACCAGGCAAGGTTGATCCGCCACAACCAAATTCTCGCCAGCAATGGTATCGATCCTTCCGGTGCGTCTCTTTTTCTTCCATTGCACCTCCCAGTACGGTACGTCTCACCGGAAGTTCAAGGGATGCCATTGGATTCCAAGGCTGTGACACGGCTGTGAACGTTTGAACGACACACGTGTTCAATTAGTTTCTGCTTTCATATTTATGCTCCCTATACTTTCTTTTCGCGTCAGACATTCTGCCGGAACGGACTTTGCCTTGTGCAATCGCTTTCCAAGTACTTGTTGATCTCACCTCTCGTTTCCTTCCCACCACCATGTATCAAGGCCCTTTCTCGCATTATTTAAGGTCGTAGTCTGAATTGTTCCTGACGGCATTCACCACCAACCTCGTTGTCCATACGAATCCCCATTGACAAAGCTGGGGACGCGGGTGACTGAGTGGAGAAACGACTGGGCAGTGGCCACAGATCGTACGGATCAAATACAATTTGGCTTTAGTCGTTGAATGCTCATACAATTAAAACCATGCATTTCTCAGTCTGGGATCTTCAGCGACTCCCGTCGGTTGTGCTGCCCAAGGCCGAGTACGCGTCGTGATTTTCGAATCGGCTCGTGCGCGGGTTGTGGGTCCCGTCGTGGATGCGTGTCTGAGTTTCTTGTGTTCATTCTCTCGTGATTGGTGTTTCTGAAGAGACGGCGTCAGCTAGTATTTGTTTCAGATCACGAACATAAATCCCTTTCTTGTTGCTTGTGAGATAGATTGTGGTAAGGTCAAAGAATTTATTGCACTCCTGTTTTGCGTTCCCACGATGATGGTAAGTCACAGTTCCACTACGAGTTCTGCTTTGGACAGACGTTGTCCAAGCTGAGCGGTTGAATATCATCGTCAGTCATTCACGGTTTGCACAACGACGGCCTGTCATGTTGGGACTTGAAGCTGAGTGCTGAAGCTTGAACGTTGATCTTCAAAGTTTCAACCATCGAGTAACTTGAATTCATTACGAGCCTGCGCCCTTTTCGGTTTGCACAACGTGTGTAACTGCTCTTCCTTCTTTCCACTGTCCTGCCCATACAGACGTCCAAGCGGTGTTCGCTCAACTGTAATGAGACAAGATGGACTCAAAAGGCACGTAATTCCTTGTATCTGCGAGAAGAGAGTCGTGAAATGACATTCATATCAGCCAAAAAGTGGTCGGCGTCTCTCACAAAGAATGAAGAATCGGGCAGGACGGACTCCATCGGAGAGGCAACTGTTTCAGTTGATGACATACTTTCACGAGCGGTGTCCGCATTCACCCAGTTTCAACGAGGGGCCGGGACGGACCACATCAGCGAGGCAGTCGACCTTGATCGCCAAGCACTACGTCGTTGCCCACCTGGTCACCGCGGCATGCGATGGAGGTCCCTGAGTCTACTTGGCATTCATCTCTGGTATCGTTACAAACATCTGGGGTCAATAGGGGACATCGAGGAAGCCACCGTCTGTTCCAGAAAAGCACTAGAGCTTTGTCCACCAGGGCACCCGGATCGTTCAACGTCGTTGAACAACGTCGCAAGCCATCTCTCCAACCGTTACAAGCGGCTTGGAGATATCACGGACCTCAATGAGGCCATCATCCTCGGGAGACAAGTCCTTGACCTTTGCCCATCAGGGCATCCACTTCGACCATTGCCCTTGAGCAATATCGCAGGCTACCTTTCCGATCGTTACAACCAGCTTGGGGATATCAAGGACCTCAATGAGGCCATCATCCTTGCGAGACAAGCCCTCGATCTTTCCCCGCCAGGGCACCCAGATCGATTAACGTTGTTGAACAATGTTGCAACCCATCACTGCGATCGTTACAAGCGGGTTGGAGATGTGACGGACCTTAATCAGGCTATCATCTTTGGGAGACAAGCCCTTGACCTTCTCCCACCAAAGCATCCGGATCGATTGACGTTATTGAACAATGTTGCATTCTATCTCTCCGATCGTTACAATCGGCTTGGAGATATCACGGATCTCGATGAGGCCGTCATCCTTGGGAGAAAAGCCCTTGAGCGTTGCCCGTCAGGGCACCTGCTTCGTTCAACGTTGTTGAACAATGTTGCACTCTTTCTCGCCAATCGTTGCAGGCAGTTTGGAGATATGACAGACCTCAATGGGGCCATCATGTTCGGGAGACAAGTCCTTGACCTTTGCCCTTCAGGACATCCAGATCGTTCTGCATCATTGAACAACATCGCAGGCCATCTTTCCGATCGTTACAAACGGCTTGGAGATGTCACGGACCTCAACGAGGCCATCATCCTCGAGAGACAAGCCCTCGACCTTCGCCCCCCAGGTCACCCGCTTCGTTCAACGTCATTGAGCAGTGTCGCAATCTATCTTTCCGATCGTTACAACCTGTTTGGGGAAATAGCAGACCTCAACGAGGCCATCATCCTCGGGAGACAAGCCCTCAACGTTTGCCCATCCGGTCATTCCGATCGATCATGGTCATTGGTTCAACTTGCAGGTTGTCTCCATGTTCGGTTCACCCAGTCGAGGGAGTCAAAGGACAGAGACGATCTATTCACCCTCTATACTGAGCTAGCAAATGTCACACAAACAGTCTCACCAAACGATCTCTCCGCAGCCAAGGAATGGATCAGGGTAGCTGAGAAGTTTGGCCATCCCACAACGCTTCTTGCATACGAAACGTCTCTTCGACTGCTCGTTCAGCATGTGGCCTCTTTGCCATCCCTACCCAAACATCTGCAGATGTTCAAGTTCCTCGCTTCATCCCTTGCAATCGATGCATTTTCCGCTTGTCTTCGCAATCAGCACGCAAAAAAGGCGGTTGAGCTGTTGGAGCAAGGCCGTGGTGTATTCTGGAACCAGATTGCTCGTCTCCGTTCCCCTCTTGAAGACGTCATCGCGTCGAGCCAGGAAGGAGAGGTTCTTGCAGACGAGTTTAGTCGACTGTCATCAGAAATACAGAATACGATTAATTCGCATGCTCCAGATCAGCATAACAGACTGTGCAGTCTTAACGTTGACCTGCAATCCGCTGTCACCAAAATTCGGAAATTACCCGGTCTCGCTCGATTCCTTCTCCCCCCTTCCTTCTCTGAACTCCAACACGCTGCCAGTGGCGGACCTGTGATCATCGTGAATGCTAGCCAATATACGTGCGATGCACTTGTTGTCCTTTTCGACAGAGATCCAGTTCACATCCCATTGCAAATCACGAAATCCCGTGTTCAGGACCTGGCGTCTGAGCTCCAGTCCTTGACTTTGGATGCGAAATTGATGGACATGGACAGAGATTTTGCTCGCATGCTGAGAATCCTTTGGGATGAGGTGGTTTCATCGATCGCCGATTTTCTCCAGACGACGGTTCCACCTGGCTCACGTATCTGGTGGTGTCCCACCGCCGAGTTCTGCCTTTTGCCATTGCACGCGGCGAATCCGTATCGGAAGGGTCAAAGGAGTTTCCCCCAGTTGTATGTCTCGTCTTACACGCCCACTCTGACTGCCCTCATCCGTGCCAGGCGGAATGATCCATCTGCGGCGACTTCGATGCACGAAAAACGTTTCCTTGCTGTAGGTCAGACAAACGCCAAAGGCGAAAGCGAGCTCCGCTCCGTCTGCAGCGAACTTACCATTGTCGCTGAGCGTGTCCAGGGTCTCGTGACATTCGTCCGCCTTGATGGTCCAGAATCGAGCATATCCCAAGTCTCGAAGGGACTTGGGAGGAGCGAGTGGGTTCACTTTGCATGCCACGGCATCCCAGACACGAAGCAACCCTTTAATTCCGCATTTGGACTCCATGACGGCCATTTCACCGTCGAGCGCATTATGGGATGCGAGTTGGAGAACCCAGAGTTTGCCTACCTGTCTGCCTGTCATACGACGGTCGGAGATGAGGAGAGTCCAGACGAGGTGATCCACCTGGCGTCGGCGATGCAGTTTGCGGGGTTCCAGTCTGTGATCGGGACGATGTGGGCGGTGGACGACGGGCAGACGAACAAGATCGCGTCCAAGTTTTACGAGAATTTGGTGGATGGGTCTGAGCACCTGGATCATACCCGAGCGGCGCTGGCGCTCCATAAGACGATTAACTCGTTGGCCGGTAGCGTTCCACTCGATCAGCGGATTCTGTATGTACATATCGGTGCCTAATGTAAACATGGCCTAGATCGTGTCTAGTTTGTATCACTGTATGGTTTCCTTGTGCATCTGCTACGTCGCTTCGCTTGCGTATGTTATTTGCGACCAAGTTATCATTGTATACAACGGGATGAGTGCAAGTCAGGATACTGGCCGGGAATGGTAGTGCCGCAGGATGATATCAGCGAGCTCAAGGTCCTGGGGGAGGGCAAGCACTCGTCTTATACTATCACGACAGCCCCGTGCACTATCAGGCGAATCATGATGTATCAGTAGCCTGTTATCGGTGCTTACATGCGAGGGTGGATACTACTATATCACTGGTAGGTGCCAGGTGCCAGGTCGTGTGCGGTGGCTCACAGACTCACAAGTGAGCACAAGCAATGTATCGGGACAGTCCCATGCAACAGTAGTTGGTGCTGATATATCAGTGTATTCCCGGTCGCCAGCCCGGAAGCACCGTTACTCCTTGACTCATGCGGCAGAGCAAAGGCCCGGGTATTCCAAGCATAAACTGCTGTACCGACTCTCATCCAAGTACTTTCAAGTCGGATTGACATGATTTTCCCGGTGGTAAGTAATGATTCAAAGACCTCTCAAATGTTATTTCAAGATACTTACTCGGATTTCAAAGCAATTTCAAACAATAAATACTAGGTTTTTTCTGACAAGATCTCAACGTACAGATATCTACTGGCAGCTACGGATGTGAAGTACTGCGTGCACTGGTCCTGGCCCGAGAGCTCCGGACCAAACGCAAGAAATTTTCCTTGAAATAGTGACCCCTCTCCCCGGCAAGATCAATGGTTGTCTGTCCATCCGCGTTTCGTGCGTGGGGATCAGCGCCATGATTGAGCAGAATCTCTATCACCTCCCACGACTGCATCTCACAACTATCGTACTCTGATATCTTCCACGGCCACATTCTATCCTGCTTTATGTCCTCGGAGGCGAAGTCCAAGTTCTTTATGGCGAGATGCAGGAGGGTATCTCCATTCGGTGCTGCAGAGTGGACGCTTGCTCCCTCACGAATAAGAAAACGGATTAAAGGTATGGTTGACCTATCCCATTCCCAGGTGCGTGGTACTGCAACGAACAACAGGATGTCGGAGGGGAGCGGCACATTCAAGTTCTCAAGCGAGAGGAATAACTTGATGATGTCAATTCTCCCCTTCCTCACTGCGGCACGGATGGCTGTTTCACCGGCTGAATCTTTCAGTGAAGGATCCCAGCCGGCGCTGACGAGAAGTCTAGCGAACTCCAAGGGATCGGAATTGTTCTCCCAAGAAGATTCGAGTACGCGACGCATCATCTTTGTTCCCCCATCAGCCACGATGTCACATAAATCAAGGCCCTGAGCGAGGAGGAACTGCATCGTCCTTGTGGTTGAAGCGAGTAAGACGTCGTGAGGAAATGGAACACCCTGCGCGAGCAGATATACTTGAATCCACTCTTCGCTGCGGCATGGAGTGGAGTCTCGCCAGCTAGATTTTGTGCGGAGGGGTTTCTCCGCTCTCTAACCAGTCCTTGAGCCGATCGTCGATAACGTCATTCTCCACGGGTAGAGCCTTGTTCAGAGTTTCAATGACACCTGCAGAAGCGACGCTAATCTTTTCCAGTTGAAAGCTTTCAGAAGTTCTGCGGCCCGAGCACTTCACGAGTGTGTCGACAAGTCCTCGTGAGATAGGTGCGATTTCGATCAGGGTCTTTCGTGCTAGGTCCATGATGATTTGGGACGATGGTAGTAGCTTATGTAAATCTCCATATAGAGGTGCTCTTTGACTATACCACTACCGTGACCAAACGTGTCACTGGTGTAAGTATTGAGCAAGTAATGGACGCCGTTAAGTGTAGAGGCGGTCTTGAGTCTTTGTCGGGACGCATTGTGGCGCAGTGAGGCACAAGCGAGAGGCACCGCTTCCTCTCTCGCCTCCACAGTCGCTCGTCCCAGCCCATTAAAGTGCACCCACCCACCACGCCCTGCCTCCATTTCCCATTTCGTCTCCTCATAGCTTACTTCCCTGGGGTACAGACACTCACTGTATCCATCTCCTCCCAGCGCACGGAGCGACGTCCA
Organism: Leccinellum rugosiceps; assembly: GCA_038089755.1. Lineage (NCBI taxonomy): Eukaryota > Fungi > Basidiomycota > Agaricomycetes > Boletales > Boletaceae > Leccinellum > Leccinellum rugosiceps. The sequence goes on along the minus strand of JBBPLL010000011.1, from coordinate 7,315 downwards.
AAGAGTAATATTATATGTATAAGCGACACAGATGAAAATGTTGACCCGACTAGCAAGGTTCCCTCCTCTCTCGATCAAAATGATGGGACCACTACTTGACCTGGCGGATCGGCACGTCTCCCCTGCACCGCCCGGTTTTACTCGGTATGATCAGTGTTCTATAGTATCAGGAATCAATTCGAGTTAGTTTCACTCTCACTTGTTACTTCGTAGGACGGGGAGGGATTAAAGAATATCCTCGTTACTCTAGTGCCTGGACAAGGCTACAATATGGAGATAACAAAAATCTACATTGTAAACAAGCCTGAACTCTTATGCACCAATGTGTATATACAAAACCCGCTGATCGAACGGTACGCCGACTATCCTCTTCATCGTCTCGTTCAGCGCCACCGCCGCACACGTATGATCGAGTCCACTAGACCCGTCGCGGCCCCCCACCATACGCTCATAAAATGCTGCTGTGATCTCGTTCGCCTTGCCGTCGTCCACAGCCCACATCGTCCCGATCACAGACCGAAACCCAGCAAACTGCATCGCCGACGCCAAATGGATCACTTCGTCTGGACATTCCTCATCCCCGACCGTCGTATGACATGCAGACAAATAGGCAAACTCGGCTGGAAAACTCTCGTTCGCCTCTGAGAACCCGAAACATCCGAGGATGTCGCGCACCGTGAACCGTCCGTCGTGGAGACCAAACGCAGAGTCGAACGGGTGTCGTGGGTCCGGAATGCCATGGCACGCGAGGTGCACCCATTCGTTTTTACGCAGTTCCTCGGTGACGCGAGAGGCACACGACTCTGATCCTTCGACGTGCGTGAACGTAGCGAGACCTTGGATGCGCTGACCAATGGCAGCCAGTTCCGTGCCGACCGAAATGAGTTCACTCTCACCGACCGCTTTCGCCTGACCTATGGCAACAAGGCGCTTGCTTCTCGTCGCAGACCTTGATGGATCGTGTCGTCTAGCACGGATGAGGGCAGAAAGAGTGGGGGTGTAAGATGAGACATATAGATCGGGAAGATTGAGTTGGCCCGCCGCGGCCCGATACGGACCAGCGGCGTGCAGCGGCAAGAGGGAAAATTCGCCAGTAGGACACCACCAGATACGTGACCGAACTGGATGCGTTGTGCAGAGAAAATCGACGATTGGAGAGACGACCTCGTCCCAGAGCTGCCTCAGGATGCAACAGAGTTCTCTCGCGATGTTCATCGTCTTTGCACGAGCAGTCAAGCTATGGAGCTCAGACGAGAGATCTCGAACGTGTGCCTTTGTGATTCGCAACGGAATATGAACCGGATCTCTGTCAATGAAAACGACGAGTGCATCGCAAGTATATTTGCTCGCATTCACGATGATAACGGGTCCGCCGCAGGCTGCGCGTCGGAGATCAGAGAAGACAGGGGGGAGCAGGAATCTGGAGAGACCCGGCAACTCGCGAATGTCAGCCGCGACTCCTTGCAGCTCGAGATTAAGACGGCACAGCCTATCATGTTGATCTGCGCGAGGCGAATTGATCGCATTACGGATCAGTGATGTCAATCGACTGAACTCATCCGCCAGAACCTTTCCTGTAGGGCCAGATTCAATAACATCATCCAGCGGGGAATGGAGCCGAGTTATCTGATTCCAGAAGACACCACGTCCCTGTTCTAACAGTTCGACTGCCTTCGCAGGAGAGTGATTGCGAAGACAAGCCGAAAATGCATCCACGGCAAGTGACGAAGTGAGCTCCCTGAGGATGGGCAGATGTTGAGGTAAAGATGGTAAAGTGGCGAGATGCTGGATAAGTGATCGGAGGGATGTTTCGTATGCCAAAAGTGTTGTGGGGTGGTGGAGATCCTCAGCTGCCTTGATCCACGCCTTAGAAACAGATAGATCAGATGAAGACACCATCTGCGGTACATGAGCCATCTCGCTGTAGAGACTGAACAGGTCGTCCTTGCCCTTTAGTGCACTAGGAGAGGACGTGAACCGAGTATGAAGGTAGCCTGCAAGGTCGTGTAATAACTCTGATCGATCAGGATGGCCAGATGGACACAGTTGGAGTGCATCCCGAGCAAGTCCAATGGCCTCGTGGAGATCCGTCACCTCCCCAAGTTGTTTGTACCGAATAGAAAGACAAAGCGCAACGTTACGCAAGGACGTTGAACGATCTTGGTGTCCCCATGGGCAAAGGCTGAGAGCTTCTCGTCCGAGGACCATGGCCTCGTCAAGATCTTCCATTACCCCAAGGTTTTTGTGCCGAGTGTAAAGATGATGTGAAACGCTGATCAGAGAGATTAACCGAAGAGGGTGACCGGGCGGGCAAAGGTGGAGTGCTTCTCGGACAAGGATGATGGCACCGTCAAGGTCTGTCATTTCCCCGAGTTGCTGGTACCGAGTGGACAGGAATCCAGCAACATTGTTCAGGGACCTCGAGCGATCTGTGTGTCCTCGTGGGCAAAGTTTGAGAGCTTCTCGCCCCAAGACTACGGCCTCATCGAGATCTGCCATCACTCCAAGTTGTGCATATCGTATGTAGAGAGAATATGCCAGGCCGTTCAAAGTTGTTGATCGAAGAGGATGTCCTTGGGGGCGAAGGTGGAGTGCGTCGCAGCCAAATACAATGGAGCTGTCGAGGTCTTTTATGCCTCCGATGCGCTTGTAACGAGCGAAGAGATAATATGCAACATTATTCAGGTACATCGAACGATCTGGGTTCTCGTCGGGACAATGGTCAAGTCCTTCCTGTCCAAGCACAATAGCCTCATCAAGGTCCGACATTTCCCCAAGCTCCTTATACCGAGTGGAGAGGTCAGCGGCAAGGTTGTTCAAGGAAGTTGACCGAAGAGGGTGTCCTCGCTTACAAAGATCAAGTGCCTCTCGTTTGAGGACAATGGCCTCGTCGAGGTCAGTCATCGCCCCATACTGCTTGTATCGAGTAGAGAGAGAAAGCGCAACGCTGTTCAAGGGCGTCGAACGTTCTGGGTGTCCCAGTGGACAAAGCTCGAGCGCTTTGCGTCCTAGAGCAATGGCATCGTCGAGGTCAGTGACTACTCCAAGCTGATTGTAGCGGGTGGTGAGATAACATGCGAGATTGTTTAAGGACATCGAGTGGGATGGGTGTCCTAGCGAACAGAGGTCGAGTGTTTCTCTGCCCAGGACAATCGCTTCATCGAGATCCGTCATCATCCCGAGATGGTTGAACCGAACGTGAATATCCGCCGCAAGAGTTATCAACAACATGGAACGAGATGGATGTCCTCGTGGACAAAGGCCGAGTGCCTCTCGTCCTAGATCAATAACTTCCTCCAGGTCGGTTATTGCGCCGCGGTGCTTGTACCGAGTGGAGAGACAGATAGCAAGGCAGCTCAAAGACATCCACCGGTCCCGGTGCCTTTCTAGGCGAAGTGCGAGCGCTCGGCGTCCGAGTGCGATAGACTCTTCGAGGTCCATTATTGCCCCTTGTTGGTTGTAACGATCCCAGAGATGCCTTTGTAGTTGAGTCAATGAGACTGCTCTCCGAGGGTGGTTTTGTGGGCAAAGTTCCAGCGCTTGGCGATCAACGACGATCGCTTCGTCGATGTAATTGGTCCCCTGACCCCGCGTGAACCGAGAGAAAAGGGCATCTGCCCGTGAATGCAACCGTCTGACTGGGGTGTACTTTTTTCACCACTTTCCGAGCCGACAGTAAAATATAGATACCTTTGAAGTCAACGCAAGCCGCCCGTAGACGTTTGAACATGCAAGTAGGTTGGAAAGAGACTGTGGGAGAGGACCCAAAAGGCAAGTATACACAGCTTTCAAGTTCACTCACACTCTTGGTCGGTGCGTGGACTTGGTCATAATGGGTGAACGTTGACTCACCTAGTACGGCTGACGAGTCAAAGGACAGCCTGCGCCATTGCCAACTTGAATCGAGTTAGCTATTCAGCTGGAAAACTCCATCCGCCATACTAGAGTGACTCCCCATCCTCGCCCCGCGATATGGAAGGCCCAGAGTCACTCTGTCTTCAGGGCATTCTTGACTTTTGTCGCGAACAAAGGCCAGGTCATGATCACCGTCGCCAGCAATATACGGACATTCCCAGATTTATCACTTGCGGCATCGGCGGTCAACAACTGCATTATGGGCATATTCATGAGCCCCCTCGAAAATGAGTCGATGACATTCGGTTGTTCGTCGCGGTTAACCTGGCATACAAATGCTTCCTGCTAGAGTTGAACGTGAGGGCCATCGAGTTGCAGTGGATGCCAACATACTAAATAGTGACCCACATACTTTCTTTGGCGGGATGACCTGTGGATTCATGTGTGTTGCATCATGACTGATTGCCTATGATATTCGATTCGGTGGCAGAACAAGAATAACCAATGTGTCAAAAAAAAAATCCTAAAGCTAGTGCCTCAGGGGCTATTACATAAGTTTTCCTGGATCATGTCGTCTTCCAATCTCACTACATGGACACCATCTGACGACGATGACGATGCATACGCCGAGGTACGGGTTATATCATGTCGTTCGAAACTCGTGATTCCGATCTCAACCAACGCAGATCAAACCATCCCGTCGCGCCAAGCGCCGCAAGGCCAACACGGGCAAAGCGGCCGCTTCCAAACCAAACCGTGTCACACGAGCGTCCATCTCTCTCTCTGGTCTCTTCGACGTATTCCAACATGCTCTGCTTCCTGTTCGTACCGCGCCTTCAGACTCGCCAGAAGTGCTGTCCGTGCCCGTGACTGTGGCTGAACCTATGGCTGAGACCGAAACCAAGACTGGAGCTGGAAATGATGATGACGACCAAGGGAAGGGGAGCGATGGTGGCGAAGAGCACAGGAGCGAGGACGATGACGGGTTCGAGATGACCATGGAGGGATTGCTTGCAGAGTACCTCGAGTCGCGACAAACCCTGTGGGCGCGGCAGTCCTCGCACGCGACCCTTCGTATTGGCACTGGCGGAGTCGGAGACGGGTCAGAGGACGAAGGCGAGCTCGTTCGCCCACTCTCGCGTTTCGAGACTGCGAGGATCGTGGCGGCCACGAAGCAGTGGATGGCCGGGCGCGTGAGGTCGCCTGCGGAGTGGATCCTGTTACGAAAGTTGCAGTTGCAGCAGGTATGCTTTTATTTCTGTTGAACGACTCAATCGTTCCCTGTATTATTATTATTGACCCTATCTTCGTTTGGCAGGAAAGACGCAGAGCGGGCATAGGAGAGCCGCTATTGCTTGACGTCGGCACGCCTGCTACTGCAACCCCACTCGATGTTCCACCTTCTGCGCCCATTCCACGCGCCGTGATCGACGCACTCCGAAATATTCACACCACCCGATACGAAAACTCCTTTGCGGCACGGGTATACGGGCATAAGCCACCAAAGTCACCCGGACTGATCGCAGTGGACTGGGAGTCGCGTCCGCCGTGGACGCTGCTCATGGAGGACGTTCACGCTCATTATGGTCTTGCACAGTCAGTTGATTTCTGCGCGCACGTGCTCAAGTCATCATGTTGATTGCGTTCGTTTTTCAAGTCCCGAGAGGGGTCAACCCGAAAGGATACCTATCCCGATCACCTATGTATCTCTCCAACCGTCTCATCTACGCCAAGTGCACGACCTATTGGCGCGGGCATTTTGGGAAGGGATCGATGGTGAGCATGCTCACTTATGCCCTGTTCTGCGTGCACCTGATGGCTAGTCGCATTCGGACGTTAGTTAGCGACACGTTGAACTATTCCCCAGAGCGGTGCACAGTGATAGCCTCTTACGGCCACCTAGTTGTCGGTGCTGCATTCTTGGGCTCACCTCAGGAAACATACATCACGTACCTGGCCGTCAGAGCTGGATGGGAGAATGCACAGATAGCGACGTATGTTTTCTCCTTTTTATAATATCGGTGTCGACAAAGAAAATGGGATGAGCGTTATCTCTTCTAGGACGATGTTGCACTATCTCATCGCCCTGCATCCCCACCGAGACATTACTCTCCATGTTTCTGTCAATAATCCGGCAATGGTTCGCTACTATTTTTTCCCAAAACGTTCACATGGATGACGCATTGATTCCGCTGTTGCATATTCCAGCTATTATACAACCGATTTGGATTCAAGGCAGAAGAGTTCATTACGGGGTTTTATGAGGCCTATCTCGACACCCACTCCAGGGCATCCAAGAATGCGTTTCGGCTGCGCCTTCGTCGATAATCGTCGTGCGCATGCATGAGGTGTGCCGGATTGACGGACCGTCCTGCGTGGCGCATATTTATGGTGGGGATTTGGTTTCGAAACACGTGGGGATGATCACGGTCAATAATTGGCAAGTAGAATGTGGCGCCTTCAGGGTCGCGAATGCAGTGTGTCGTCCGGTGCGTGTTTCACATGGCCTATCTCAGATGTTTTTGGGTATACCTTGTCCTGCGGGAATTTCTACCATAGTTTCACTGAGTGTATCTCAATCACTTCTTCCTACTGATGTACATGGGACTTGACGTGTGTGGATCTCTCTTTTGGTGCCAGGTATCTGTTTAGGCATCTTATCTATACTGAAGGTTCCGATCTATATGTTCCCCGAGGGCTTGTTTGGCTCAGAATTTCTTTTTCATTCATGAACTTGCTACGAAAATGATGCAGTACCCGTTTATATTCTCATTCAGCGTTTCAGGATCATATAATTCGCTTTTGGCCAAGCCTGCGGGACACGGGCGCTATTTTATCTTGACAGCTTGCCTCTCTTCCTCCTGGGACCAATACCATTTGTTATGTAACGACCCCCTATAGGCAGGACCAGAGTAAAATTCCCCCACCTACTTATCACCGCCTAAACCAGTATGTTCATCGTAGTTTCTCTGATTTTATCCCACGTCGTATAGCCTGAACAGGTCGAGGTTGTTATGTCTCTCAAGATGCGCAAGCCCCGTCCGGCTCCGCGTTTGTACGGCGCCATGGGTGTCATCACCGTAAGACTCGCGCAGGACTACAAATCACTCCCCTCCTCACAGCATATCATCCCCATATATCTTCCCTCAATCAGAGCTTGACTATGTCCACGTACACAACGCAGACGTCGAGCCTGATGATGATTCTGAGGCGGATATGATGGACTCGATAGGCGATCGTCTCTCCCGCCGTCTCATTCAAGAAGGTCAGAAGGCTCTGGACCTCACGATCTCCCCTCTCAACTTCCTGCTTTTCATACCCCGTTTCGCCTTATCAGCGAGGCAGGGGGTTGGACTCTGTACAAACGGAGTCAAGCTGTACAGGTATGTAAGGAATGTGTAGATATACGAAGATAATAGGGTAGCTTACCTCCAGTCGATGTAGAACGAGACTGGAGGAA